>JAKTVF010000415.1:0-44870 GCA_030557055.1 Candida tetrigidarum | reverse complement strand
TCTGGTGTCATCGTTCTTGTGTAGTTGCATTGTTTTGGAGTACAGAGTTTGTTTATTATTGAAGAAAATACCATCGTGGAAAAAATTCTTCGTCGAATTTCAAGCAAAAATTGGGGTTTTTTCTGATAAAAAAAACATCCCTTTCCTATAGTTAAGAAAATAAAGGATAATGCCAGCGCGGGCCCCAATCGGTGCGTGTATTGGAATTGTCTGGCGAGAGAGCGTGGCGTGGCGTGCCCAAATTCAGAGCCAGAACGAGAAGAAAAACAAACAAAACGTACTGATACAGATGCAGGACATGGACACATTTCCGGGACCCAAATTGCACGTGCCTCCCATAGTTAATAATTTTGTAGTATACAGTCAGTCCCAGTTCTGGTCACCACGCAAAAGCCGGGAGACTTATGTTCCGAATCCCTTTCAGTTGCAATGTTTGGGGAAAAGAGATTCGCTTGATATTGAGAACTGTCAATGTAGTTGAATCGATTCAATATCAAGGTGTTGATGACATGGCCAAATTCCGGTATTTCAAGTAATAAATTACAAACTGAAGTTTTAAGAGTGACTGCTTTTAGCCTCCACAGTGGCTTAAGTCTATTACATGGTTAACCCTATAAAGTGTGGTGTCTGTGACATATAGTTTACGAACAACGCAACAAATTCTTCATTGCACAAGGTCTATTTGTGAATGTGTCACTAATCCAGAAGTCAAATTAATTGCATACTAGTTAATTACATTTTCCTTTATGACTGACAAAGCACCGGGAATGACGAATGGATTGCCATAATTGCGTTTCGTTTGTCTTATGAAATTGCTTTGTTTGCTTTGTTTGATTTCTATGTTTTTGCTATTTTTTTAATTTTTTTTTTATTATCTTTTTTTTTCCATATTATTGTTATTTTTTCCGCATTCCACCCGTTGTGTAAAATGACACAAGACACTACCTGAAATTTTCACATCAAAAACCCTTACCAACAAACACTAAGTTGCGGAATGTTATGAAATTAGACATGGCGAAGGATGATGAAATTAGGCGAACTCCCAACAATAGGCAATGACGCAAACCAGAAGAATACAAAAAAAAAAAAAGAAGGATCCCATCATCACAATACTACATTTCATTTTTACGTTTTTAGCCAAGCCATTGTGGATTTCTTTCGCTACAGAACCTAATCTCAGCAATATAATCAGAAACTAAAAAAAAAAACTCTGGTTATTTGTAAATCCTCATTTCTTACCAATGTATAGTAAATCATTTTTCCACCTCCCCCCTAACATCATCTAGTTTATGTTGTCTGATGGTCAATGAGCAGAGATGGAAGGCGGTAAAGGAGGGTGAAATTAGTATGTTATAATTTTTTTTTTTTTTTACTTTTTTCGTAGAAATTCATAACCGAAATTAACCACTATCTGCGAACTCTAAACAAATACAAAAAAGAATGAAAAAAAAATCCCTGTTTTTTGGGCAAATATAAATTCATTTACCACGACAGGACTAAATGAGAACGGGGACATAACCACTGTATGAAAGGAGGCCTAATGTTATGAAGCGCTATAACAAATACTTGATGTAATAACGCTTTTGTTTGTGGTATTTAACATTCCCTTTATTTGTAATTTAACCTAAACCAAAAAATAGTTTCAAGAAAGAATGTTAGCGAAAACTCAGGAAAAGGAAAAAAAATTATAAACAAACAAACACATAGAAAATAATTGAGACACCTAGCCCTTTTCTTCTTACCCTTTTTTCAATTTAGTTCTTATGTTGGTGTGCTCAGGATTGTGAAATTCTTCGAAGGTGTGGTTGTTATTTAATATTGTCTTACTGAAATATGAAATTTATTCCATCATCTCATCACACTTGGGTTCTCGTATGTAATTTAGTGGGCGGTAAAACAGTGTGTTAGTGGGCGAGCAACGAAATTAAATACCAAACGGAATGAGTAACAAAAAAGTGTAAATATTTTTTTTTATAATTTTTATTTTTTAAACTATTGATGCATAAGCTGCTGTAATGGTTGCTAAATTTCACTAACCAATGCACAGAAATCCCTCTCCTCCCCCCTTGACTCTGTCATTCAAAAAATTCAGACAAGGTAGACCAAACTCACAACAATAGTGTTTGTTTTACTGTGTGCGTGTGTGTGTGTTATATGGGCGCGTGTGTGTGGGCGGGAAATCAGAGAAATTCTCTTTTTGTTTTTACATCTTCCTTTTTTACAACCAACTCAAATTTGTCATGAGCAACTTATTAACCCCCAATGAAAGGAGAACAAGATCTTCAATCACCAGAAAGAAACTAGAATTTAAATATAGTCCAGAATTTAATTACGGGCAAAATAGAAAAGTCCATACCCTGATGAAACCTTTGTTTGTTTGTTTGCATTGTTTCTATTTTTATTATTATTATTTTTTTTAGAGTGTTCTGTTTCTTTATGGCAACAAAGGAAGCTGCATCCCCCCCCCTGTTCCTGAATCATTTAATCAATATGAAACAAAAATGAATGTGAGGGAGATTGATGGCAATGGGCAGAAGATCCTTGCTATTTGCATGATAAAGGCGGTTCTTGCTGGTTTGTGAAATGGGTGTTGGGAGGACAAGGACACTCCTCCTGAAGAAGAGTTTGATGTCACAATGGGGAGCAGTTATAATCCAGAATTCGGTAGTGTCCGCTGTTGAACAAGGCGACCACAAGCAGCACATCTTCACTCCACTTTCGCTTCCCCCTTTTCATCCAATTTAGTAATATTATTAACCCTTATTGTTATTATTATAATTACTTTTGGTTATTGCAATGGCAACATCCACAACCCTATTGGTTTGAAAATAGTAAAACTTCAGACGCGACGACAAACCACCAACAGAGAGTAATTCACATCCCTCAAGGTTAATGTTACAGAATAGGTTAAATTAATTAGATCACAATGAAATTTAATTTATGAAGTAATATTTCTTGTATATTTTAGTCGTAATTTAAGTTGAAGGAGTGGGGAGGGTGAGTGAATTAATGAGAGAAAGAGTGCACGTATGGTCTAAACCAACAATTGCAAATTAACAAGTTAAGGGTTGGAGAATTTTGTTTCGATATGGTCATTTTTGTGTTCAATTTAAAAAAAATGGTAACAAAAAAAAAATTATAATAAGAATAATAATAATACCCTTGTGCGTTTTTGTTCAATGAAATAAAAATTCAGCATTTAACCACAAACATACAAACAAACAAACAAACCAACAAATTATACATATAAAAAGAAACCCAATTTCCATTGTTTTTGTGGTGGTGGTGTGTTATTTTTTATTGTTCTTTTTTTTTGTTTTTGTACCAATCACACACCCATACGTTATTCAATATAAACATATTAAATTCTCAAACTAATTTACCAAGACTACAAAAAGATAACTAAATCCCGTCAACTTTCTGGTATTCTTTTTTTTTTTTGTTTGATCCAGATTTTGTTTCATCTTCTTTTGATTTTTTGATTTTTTGATACTTGATTATTTGCTTATTTTAAAGTTATCAACTACTATCTACCATCCTGCAATCAAACGATCATCTGTTTAATTATTCCTCCTCATCTACCTCATCATCCACTTTTGAATTTATATTTGGATTTGTTTTTTTTTTGTCTAGGGACCAAATCTAACCAGGGGAAAAAACAACACATCACATAAATCAAAGAAAGGCTAAATTTTATTCAACATCGTCAACCGAAAAAATCAAATACCCTTGCATTATATCGCGTTATATTTTTTGGTTTTTTGATTTTTTTTTCCCATCGTCTCAAGTCAAAACATCTTTGTTACGTCTTCGTTTATTTTCTTACTTTTTTTTTTATTGTCTAAGAAGTTAAGGAAATATTAATACCCATAATTAACAAGACGAGTTCAGAGGAAAACTAGGCATCTTTCAGTTAGTTTTTTTTTTGTTCTTCGTTTAATTATTTTTTTGATTTTTTGATTTACATTACGTGCCATATATTATCGCTAGGAATTTCCCGCTGACACGTTTTTTTGTTGTTGTTTTTTTAAATTTTTAAATTTTTTTCTTTTTTTGTTTCAGATCTAGAAACATACATCCCATTCACAACATCTTTCAAAGTGTCGATTGTTATCAACGAACATAATATGAGTATTGATTCTGTCGAGTCAATGGTTTCAGCTCTCACTAATATATCTGATTCAACTGTCACCACTTCCACCACACCAAACTCATCCATCAGCATGTCCAAACCACCACCAATTAAAACTTCTTCCAAACAAACCAAACAAACATTTAAAGAAGACAAACCATTACCTATTACTCCCACCACCCAACAAAAACACGACGACTTTTCTTTGTCACAAGCGGCAGACCCAGTGCATTCACCAGAGGAAAATATGCCATCTCACAAGGAAATCACGACAACCAACCATAACAATATCAACGACAATGACAACAAACAAGTGGACAAAGTAGTAGTGGACAAACCAGAAGAAAACGGAGAACAGCAACACGAGCAGCAACAGCAACAGCAACAGCTACCAGAACAGCAAGAGGACGAAGAAGATTCCGATGCAGAATACAAACTAATTGCCCAGAGATTGTTTGATGAAGATTTTGTGTCGATCAAGCCATCTGAATACACTCAGTTCCTTGCCGCTGATGATAACGATTCTACCAAGATTAGAAGTTATTATATGTCCTACTTTAAGTGGTCTCCTAATTTGTTGAAATCCACCAGAATCCTTTGTTCTAAGCTTTACTTGAAGGGAGAATCGCAAGAAATTGACAGAATTTTGAGTTCTTTCACGAAATCGTACATACGCCAACACAAAGAAAACCCATTTTACACCCGCA
Organism: Candida tetrigidarum; assembly: GCA_030557055.1. Lineage (NCBI taxonomy): Eukaryota > Fungi > Ascomycota > Pichiomycetes > Serinales > Debaryomycetaceae > Candida > Candida tetrigidarum. Next base: position 40,031 of record JAKTVF010000415.1, on the reverse strand, counting down.
ATTTCGAGCAAATCTACATTATTATCTATTCCTTGATATTGTTGAATACCGCTCTCCATAATGCAGAATTGGACAAGAAATCAAGAATCAGTAAGCACGATTTTATTAAGAACACATTAGAGACGTTTGTTGCTCAGAACAAGAAAATGTCGTTGGGAATCAAGCAGAGAATTGCCATTGAAAACGAGTTATCAAACTATTACGAGGATATTGCACGTAAGGAACTTAATCTCAAGAGTGGTGAAGCAGGTACTTCGAATCAAGAGAGAAGAATGTCCAAGCTCAGCAGGGCTGAATTAAGTGATACCCCAGAAGAACTCACGTTAACGCGTCAACCAACTGCATCTTCCGGCTGGTCAAATGACACTACCCACAAAAGAACCTCCTCCTTTTCAATACACCGTTATAACACGTGTTCCACTGAGGTTTCAACAGCAAGAAAACCAAACCGTATGGGTATGGCAAGAGCCTTAGCTGGTAAGGACAAAACCGACCCAATCTACATGCATTCCAACAACTCCATGGTATCTCACGCCACCACCACCACCAACGGTTTATCCAGAAGAACGTCATTTGATCAGATTTTGCGAAGATCGTCAAAGGCCGATATGGTTCCTGTTGAAGAAGAGGAATTCGAACTTGAATTTGATGACCTCGATGAAAAGTTGGAGCTTGAAGGTTCGCCATACTTGAAAGAAGGGTTGCTAATGTACAAGGACACTTCTTCCAAGAAGTCATTTTTTGGAAGAGGAGCAACATCCAACTTCTCCAGTGTGTTTGTTGTGGTTTCTAAAGGAGAACTTCTGATTTTCAGTTTCGATGAAAAGTTAAAGAGAAAGAAAAGGATACCTGCTAACGACAGCGAGGAGTCGGGTCTTGGTGATGGTAACTGGTTGTCCAATGCTGTAAAGATTGGTTCCTACGACTTGTGTGCATGCTTGGCAGAATCCAATGGAAAGACGTGGTACTTGATACTTCCAAGACACAAGCAGAGATTGGTGTTCCAAGCCGGTACTTCTGCTGTTAGTAAAGAATTTACCGATGCTGTGAATTTCTGGGCTGCCAGAATAACTGCCATCCCTTCATCGGAAGATTCCTTAAGTTCCATCGCATACGGTTTCAACAATCTTGACGACATGATATCACAAAAGAACCAGAACAGAAAAGCCATGAAAATAGTGAAATACGAACAAGTTTGGGGTGGTTTGAATAAATCAAATTACCCAATCAACCAACAATTTTTAAACAGTGTGGCGTATTTCAATAATTTGAAGCAGAAGTTGATGGAGATGAATGAATTGTATAAAAAATTCCAAATTCAATTTCCATCATGTACATTCAAGGGGAAGGTTTACGAAACAACAAGAAGCAATTTCCAAATCAAACTTTCAAGCATGGAGGAACAGTCTTCCAAATATGGTCGCTATATTTACGGTCTTGCCTTAGGGTTACAAAAGAGATTCCAAGTCATTGGTAATGGTAATGGAAGTATTAGTATTAGTGGTAGCGGTAGTGGAAGCGATTTTGATGATGAAGACGACGGAGATGTCAAGAGATTGGTGTACCAGATAATTCCATCAATGGAAAATACCATGGTTGACGAAAAGAAACCTAAACCTTCTAGTTTCTCGTATGAGAAGGAGATGCAATCGCCACTTCATAGTCTAATGGTTATAGAAGAAGAAAACGCTTCCGAGTAGTGTGTAGGTGTTTTTATTTTATATTATTATTATTTTTTTTTAGTTTGTTTTATTTAGCTATGTTTTGTATTTTATTTTATGATTGTTATTTTTTTTTTAGGACATTATACGTGCAAGACGATATTAACGTGTTGCAAAAAATTGGAAAAAATTTACACGGCTGAATCCCCATCAATGTAGACTTTACTGCTTCGTCTATCCAAATATTATCTGGGTTTTGTGAATGTCTTGTATGTCTTGGTTTTTTACTTCTTGTTTTGTTAATGTTTATCGTTAGAAAATATGCTGATATGGGACAATAGGAAAAAGAAAAAAAAAAAATATTGTCACATTGCATATTTCTCGATTTTGTCCATTTTTCGTTTACACTTTAATGCTGAAGTGAGATCCTTTTCGAATTAGTATACATTCAAGTAACTAGCGTGGTTTAAGCTTTGAGATTATCTTTCAAGTCCATGAGTTGTATAGTCATTAGTAGAGTACTGATTATGATGATCATTCGTTCCTTACTTATTGCGTCATGCACAATGTAATAAAAAAAATACAACCTAATATATATATTTTTTTTTCACAACCACTTTAATTACCGTCAAAAAAAAAAAAAAAAAAATTAAAATAAAAAAAAAATTACATCTCGAAGATGATATATTAACAAACTAATTATATTATTACAAATAATAGAGTAGCAATAGATAGCATAGTTCGTTTCTTTCTGAATCTGAAAAAAATGGACGAAACTCAACTGTTAAATGTGAAATATTCAAAGTATACAGATGAAGAAAAACAACTAGTTGAAATTAAAGATCACCATTCAGATTCCTTATTACCAAGCAGTGTGGTTGGTGTTATAGCAAGGTTCAGAATAATAATACTTTTGTTTATCAGTTTGGTCGTCATTTTCCAGTATTATTTCTATACAACTTTAATCACGCCGCAAGTCACATCACTTTCAAAGATTCAAAGTATATCTGAACTAAACGTGTCCTTGGTCCCAGAGAAACATCATCAGAAACATATTTCAAGATTGATTATAATTGGAGATATTCATGGCCATTTCAAAGAGTTTCAAAAATTAATCCAAAAATTAAACTTTAACCCCAATGAAGATCACATTGTCGTTCTTGGAGACTTTATAACTAAAGGACCAGAATCAATAAAAATGTTAGATTATTTAATTGATAATAATAAACATATTGATTGTGTTTTGGGTAATCATGAATACTATGTGTTGAAAAATTATGCAAGTTTCCATGGGTTATCACAACCTGAATTTGACTATGTTTCCACCACCCAGGAGGAACAACAACCAGTTTATACAACTAATGATGATACCAAACTTGCAAAGTCCTTAAAACCACGTCATATCAAGTATATCAATAATTGTTCCATTATTAAAAAATTAGGTCACGTACCAAATGGAAAAGGAGTAGCTGTCCATGGAGGTCTTCTACCACATTTACCCCTCGAGCAGCAAACTCTAATTGACAATATAGAAATGAGATCGCTTAGAGGGAAAAATTATGAAATACCAACAAAGGACACATCATCGAAAAGTGCTGGTATTGTAAGTTGGAGTAAAATTTACAATTCCAAAAAGGGGGAATATCCTGCAGATCATGTTGTTTATTATGGTCATGATGCTAGAAGAGGACTAAATTTAAAAAAGTTTACTAAAGGTTTAGATTCTGGGTGTGATAAAGGTGGACAATTAAGTTCGATGGTGATTTCCAAAGTTGGTGATAAATTGGTAGAAGAAGTCATTGCTGTCGATTGTTGAATTAGAATTAATTACCACGTCTTGTAGAGAATATAATAGATAATACTTCTATAAAAAAAAAAGGCAACTTTCTAGAATAAACATTTTGATTAGATAATTATATAATTATTCTCTTTTGTGTAGTAACATCAAGTTGAAGTATTTTTTATTTTTTTTGTTTGATGTATTTTTTTTTTTCGCATCTTCTTTTTCTTTTCTTTTTTTTTGTTCATCTGCGCACGTATTTTTTTTTAAAAAGCTTAATTTACCTTTGTGCATGTGATTATGTGTGTATACAACAATAATGTATTGTATTATTAAACAACGACAAACTACAAACCTGCTTCTTTATCCAACTTCTTCTCTTCCTCTCTCTGTTTTTGTTTTTCCTCCTTGGCTATTCTCTTGACTCTCTTTGATGCCCACGAGCTAATACCAACAAGAGCTATATTACCAACCACTATCCATATCACCAACACACCAATATTTCTGCCTAGGTGCCCTTTCCAGGTATTGAAAAACACCACTTTCAACGCCTCGTATGCGTTGTACATTGGCATAGCATAGCCATATTTATAAAAACCAGGCGTCAACACAAATGGCGCAAATGTACTGGAAATGTTGCTCACAATATTGAAAACCATCCACGGGGCAATGAGCACCTTCTTGTCGTAAGATAGAATAATCGTAACCATCACCTCATTGATCACACCAGTAGCACTAATAAACAAGGAAACAAGCATCCACAAGACAACGAATCCCAGCTTACCAAACGTCACGCTAGTGGGTATCCTGAAGGCTTTGGTGATGAGGGCGTAGACCAACCCCAAGATAAACGCATGCATTTGGGAAATGAGGAACTTGTAGAACAAGTAGTTTCGGTACACTATCGTCTTTCTCATGTAGATGTATATATCCTTGGAGAAACTGAAACTGTAAAACGATATCAACAACCCGTAGATGAGCTGAATTTCACTAGGTGCAAGTACTGCCGGATTGGTAGAAGGCCGCTGGTCCTTAAAGGTGAATGTTGGGAAAGTAGTGAATATGGGAACCGTGTCGTTTGATGATACTAGTTGATCCCGTTGAGTGTCATTTAGCAGTCGTATAATAGGTTGGTATATTCGACTGGAGACATAGTTCCGCACCCAAGATTCACTTAGGGTGTTCATGTTTTTGAATATGTATTGCGACAAGGCACTGATGTGTCGACCAGTTTCATACACCACGGTGATGGTCTGGTTGATATGGCCCGATGTCATGAAGGAAGCATTTGCCGTGGCAAAACTGTTGTATATCATTTGTGTGGAATTTGGCGCAATGTAGAATCCGCCCCAGTACTTCTGGTGATGTATCTGCCTCTTGACCTCTTCAAACGGCGTGTTATTATGACGAGCAGCAAGTTCACTAAACTCATCGATGTTGACAATCTGGAAGTCCCCGAGCTTGGACAACGTCTCGTTGTTTTGGAACATGTCAATCATGGCATTCCCAAGGTACGGCTCAATAGTAGTCCCATTATACTGGAATGCCTCATCTTGGTTGACCACCAAATACTTCACGTTCGCATACCGGGTATCTCTCCTGTAAATAGACCCCCAATAAAGTGATAAGAAACCCACGTATATGCAAAAGACCTGCAAATACGCAATGATGAATGCTGGGGCAGCACGTCTATACTCATCAAGTCTCTCCTTTAAAGTCAATGGTTTCTTCTCTAGTTCTGTCGATGACTTCCCCTTCAGGAGCTTTCCTTGCTCTTCTTGCTCTTCACGTTCCTCCTTTTTCCTTTCTTCGGTTTGATATTCGGCCGTTTGAACGTCGTGCACGAGGTCAGCTGCAGTCCCACCATAGGCAACTTCCTCTTCAATTTCGGAAGATAGCGAATTGGTATCCAATGGATCTATGGGGGTATCTTGTTGTCGGCTGGACATCGATGCTTCTTACGTTGGTAGATAGATTAACATACAAAAAAAAACCATCAAAAGAATCCCAATCCAAACTAAATATTTAAAATCCAAAAAAGAAAAACAAAGAAGAAACGATGCGGTATATCGGACAATTGTTGTCAATCCGTGCAGTTGGTTTTTTTTTTTTCTTTTTCCTTTTTCCTTTTTTTTGTTTTTGGATGTTATTGTATTTTTAGTTTGGGCACACATGTGCAGAACCAAACTATACACAATGTCGCTTCTTAATTTAAATTGCTACCAACAAACATTAGTAATGATTATACAGTACGCAATACCCAGTACGCAATACGCAAAACACAAAGACAATATAGCATTTCAGGTATAATGTCGCGAGTTGTGGACATATTTGTGCTACAAATGGTACGCTTCGCTCGGTTTATTGTTAAACAAAGAAATTTTTGTTAGCTCTTTCCGAAGCGTAGTGAAAGTTTTGGTTTTAGTTTTAGTTTTAGTTGTGGTTTGTATATTAATCCACTGTGTCTAATGTTCTCAGAAAATTCAGATTCTTCAAAACAATAAATAAAAACGGAACTGCAGCCACGTTCACTGTCAAGGTCAAGAATATAAACTACGACATGGCTGACCAACCTAACCGTTTACAACCAAGCGTTCAAGATGCACTAACAGAAACGTCTGTTCCAGCATCCATGGAAGAAGAAAGTCCTGTTCCTTACAATCCTGCCGAAACAACAACAACAAGGGATGCAGACAGTCCGTCCATCACTAGGAGACTTTCAAGTGCAGCTTCATCATTCTTCAGTTCGAAGTCAAAACCAGAAAACAACAACAACAACAACAATGATGATGGTGATGAAAACGACGTCACTGAATTGCCTGAAGAAGACTACAACGCAAGCTTGTTTGGTACGAAAGAAATAAGTCACGCTCTTGCCGGAAAGAAACTAGACGATAATGAGAATCAGGATTCGGATGATGATGAAGAAGAATCACCAGAGCCTTATGAAGGGAAAGAGGAGGAAAACGTCGCTGACTCGACTGGAAGCAGCGGTGCACCACCACAGCAACCACAACAACCACCACCCCCTGCCATGCGTCGAAAATCATCAATTGCCAGTTCTGTTGAGAAGGTACGCAAGTACAGGTTCTGGGATGATGAGTTCAGGGACAAGAGAATAAAAATAGGGATCCAGTTACTCATTAATTATGTTATTTTGATTGTGGGGTTTGCAGGAGTTTTGTGTATCTATACCGGAGCTTACTACAAAAGAGATGAGAGATTCAAGGACATGAAGATGGCTGTCATTATTGCTGATCAGCCTGTGGGACAATTACCAAACGTTGTGGGTCAAACCATTGAGTATTTCTTCACCAAGGTACCTTCAGTTCAGTCTGCTGGTGGTTTCCATATTTGGAATCACTCCCAAATCGCAGATGCTGCAGCCAGACGCAACAACACCATCACGGAAGAGGTCTACTTTCAGATCCATCACCACAAATTTTGGGTCGCATTCTATGTTCACGAGAATGCCACGTTGGACTGGTACCAAGCATTGGCCACACAATCTCAGACGTTCAGTCCCGTGCTGTCACTCATGGAGGTGGTTTACGAAACAGGTAGAGATTACAACGCTGTGACAAATTATGTTGTTTCCATAGTCAACCAGTTGTTTGTTGGTTATAATAAGTTTATTCCACAGAGTGGGTTAGTTGAGCATATGCTAGAGACACTAAACTCCACGCAGGCTATGGATGTCATCAACAATGCGCCGCTGTTGATAGCAACAATACCTACATTTTCGATCACAGACTTGCGACCAGCGACCAACTCGGTGTTTGCTGCCACGATGCAACTAGGAGGAGTTTACATGATCATTATGTGTTTCTTCCTGCAAATATTTTGTTTAGAAATCAACATGTATCTAGCTAAGAAAATCACTGGGGCTCAGTTCATCATCGGCAAAATCATCACCACCCAGATTTCATACTTTTTCATCTCGCTCGGGTTTATAGTATTGAATACTTCCTTCCAAGTACCATTCACTGGTGCGTTTGGTCATTCAGGTTTCTTGGTTATTTGGATGTTTGCCTTTCTTTACATGTCTTCATTGGGGAGCGTCATAGAGTTATTGGTGTTGATCGCTTTTGCTTACAAGCCACCATTACTTGGGTTTGTGTTGGTGTACACAGTGGTTGTGAATATCTCTGTGGTAATATCACCCATTGTCTTGTGTCCCAAGTTCTATCGTTATGGGTACGCCGTCCCGTTCAGAAACTTTTATGAACTCCTTCAAGTCGCTTATTTTGACTCCTGGAAAGCAAACATGGGAAGAAATATTGGGGTGTTGTTGGCTTGGATTGTTGTGACTAATGCAATGTTGCCGTTTGTGATGAAATGGTTGGCAAATAGGAAAGCAAAAGAGGAAGAGAAGAAGAAACTAGAGAAACAGAAGTAGATTGTATAGAGTTTAATAAAGAACATGTTTCTGTCTATCTCTCTCTGTGTGTGTAGTGGTAATTACACTACTTGGTTCAAGGTGGTCGTCAATGGACAACTATATAGACACAGTACTTTATTCTAATAAAACTCTTGACTAGAGAAATAGCGATCATCTATTACTACTTCGAGCATTGAATAATCTAATGATCAACTTAGCATGTTATCGCTGTGAGGAATTTGTACAAAACCTATTTGCAATATATGACCTGTAGTAATGAGCTGTGACACCTTTTTCGATTTCTACTTGCCATTAATGTTCTAATCCTTCATGAATATTAAGGCGTGGTTTTGTATTCCTGGTGTTAAATGACAGATGATATTTCAGTATATTCTTAACATACACACACACACATTAACTAGGTTTGATATTGCTAACGGCAAATGGATTCCCGCAAACACAATTCCTCTGAAACAACATTGTCCATGAACCCACAGCTACAGGAGCATCGAACACATTGCTATCGGCTACTGCTGAGACTCCTCTGCATCGGGTGCACATTCTGCACTGTGCCTGTGTTTTGCCAACCTCGTCAAGGAAAACTTTTCTCAAGGAATCAATATGACCAGTACCAAATGGCCATCTTGGGATCACATTCTTTGGTGTCGCGTTGATTATATGTGTGGGATCCACGTTAACCTTCTCACTCATTATCCCGATATCCAACCACTCTGTAGGGTACTGGAATAGTTCAGCCAATTTCATCTCTCTTCCTAAATTGATGCTGAACCTATCAACTAACAACAGAGCGACTTCCAATCCCACCTCATCAACTTCTCCTTGGCATACTAACATCTGCTCAAACTTCAATTGTTGCTCTTTCTTCGTAAACCTGGCAGTTAATTCCTTGGTGCATAACGCGTCACACTCACGAAGGAAATTCTCAAATAGACTGACGGTCACTGGGGCCGTGTTGCAGATAGCAAAGTACCGGTTGAGCGACTCTTTCATCGGCGTGAACAACTTGTTTGCGTCAGTAAGATCCTTGTGAAGTTTCTTCAAGATTTCATGCGTTCTGCCCATGGATGTGATGGCATACATGAGAAATAATCGTGGCACTTTACCCATTATGATGGGGATGGCAATGGAGTTTTCCAATGTTAACTTGCTATTTTTCAAGTTGTTGTTCTTGGTGTATGCCAATTGTAATAGTTCTTGATTCAAATATGCTAGCAAATCAATCAACCATTTGAAACTTCCTAGCAACGAGACTATACACTCACCACGGTTAATGGAATCTTGCAACGTGTCTTCACTGGGTTTCTTCTTGGACACTTGTCGATAGATGCTCGACAACGAAAACATGATCCCGAGACTCGTGCTTCTTAGGTGGAGGATAATCATGGAGATATCTGCGGCTTTATGGTTTTGTTGCACTTCTCCAAGGATATACTGCAACGAAAGGAGTTTTTGCAACGATGCATTGTTGGATAGTAATCGATCAATAGAATCTTTGCTATACCCATCAATCTGGAAATTGATAGCCTTGTGACATTCGGCAATTATTGAGCCCACAAATTTCTTGACCTGTGTATTTTTATCATCGTCATTCTTATCAGAAGTACCAAGCATTTTCCGAAGTCTCTGTATCTCCAGTTGCATCAATATAATCAAATCATCCGAACCGGCACTGGAGTACAACGCCAAGGCGTGGCAGTACGCAAATCCCACTGCAGTGGTATATAATTCTCCTTGTTCAATACCCAGATTCCGAGTTCGTTCAAATGGTTTTAGTATAAGGTTCGGGGAGTCAGCAAAAAGTTCTGTGTACACCACTGCTGTCACATTAGGCGACACAGCCATTACCAATGGTTTTTCATGGTCAACCTTGGGTGCCTGGAATCCAATATCAAATATTGAGGAAATATGGCTTGGCTTGGTATCTTCTTCTGTGGTCGGGTTCTGGACGGCAAAAGTACGGGTATCTATAACCTCCATTCCTCCATGCTGGTAGAAAATGGAGAACGTGTAATCCAAAAACCCAGATGATATGGACTCGATCTTTCCACTTCGCGTCATTTTATCAACTAACGTAATTGTGCTTGATTCCTTGCCCTGCCATTGAACATTCTTTTCAAGCCCCAAGTTGGTAAACACGTCTGACACCATATCGGTATCCAATGAGTATCGATAGATGATGGACGAGTCATAAGTAATCAAAATACTCAACTTGGAATTCTGCTCTGGGTTGGCCGATATAATGTCAATTGAGGATAATTCCGTGATATTGAGCTGTTCGTCTCCTTGTTCCGCTTCATGGTAAAACTCCAAGGGTTTCATTTGGTGGATTTTCTTGACCGTCAATTTAGGGGGCTTCTGAGCTCCCTTTGGTGTATGATAATGAGCATCTACTTTTTGTCTTTTGGCCGATTCTGTCAAAAAACCCCAGTTAATATCAACTGTATAAGTGCTGATATTGTTTGTCAAAGAATCCCACGTAGTAATAATTACTTGTTTGTCATTGGTGAATCCGATACTTGCCTTATCGATGATTTGGAAATCTTCAGTTAGGTTTTGGTGGATTTTATGATATTCTACTTTATGTTCCCCCTGGTAATACAACATCAATTGTCCATTTTTGCGCAACACCAAAACTGCTTGCTTTGTGGCAATTGGATGGCATACCCCATGTGGCTGGTGTTGATTCACTCCATACGCATAAACAAACGAATTCCCGTCGTTGCTGATGTTGTTGTTGTTGTTGCTCATATTCTCTAAGTTGACTCTTGTGGCTGGTTTGTTCCATATTTGTGGTTTTTCACTGTTCAACCATTTATACGCAATAACAGAAGCTCCAGGATTCACAGGAGAATTTACATCATTATTTATGATATCTCTGTAGATCATTTCCATATGATTATAGGAAGTCAATTCAAAACTGGGAGAGGTGATATCTTTACTTTCCAACAACCGAACTCCAGCCAACAAGATGTAAAAGTTCCCATAGATATCACATATGGCTAGGTCAGTACTTAGCGTACTCCATGAAACCAATGATAATTGTGGCAAGAAACTACTATTGTTGTCGATCTTAATATTAATTGGTAAAGGTTCAGCTAATTGCCAGGCTACTCCATTGACGTTCTCCAAGTGGGTCAAAAATAAATTGGTCTTTGACGTTGGGGTCGGTGGAATGTATGCTATAAATCCATTCCTCGACCATGATATGAGATCAGATGTCCTTGTCACGTCTAGTAAGTGTCTATTAACGATGTCTTTCTCCTTATCCATATTGTTCGTGTTGTTGTTCGTGTTGTAGGGAATGTATTGTTGGATATTGGCTGGAAAATGTATACATATATTAAAAACAGCCAAAAGAAAAAAGACAAAAAAAAAATTACTGAGTCCAAAAGTTTCAGTGCATTCTCAATCCACTAACAATAACTTAACTTGTAAATAAAGGACTGTATATAAGACCAGCTATGTAATAATCAGTGAACAATTAAATTTATATTAGTGATGAATCCGTATATCTATTAGAAGATATAATCATACCATAAGAACATACTATTGCTAACAACCAAGGAGTTGTAACTAGCACGTACAATCCAGCCTTGCTAATTTGTCCTGTTTTATAATGCTTCATACATTTTGAATACATAAATATATAATCTAGTATACAGTTTTCGACTCCTTAAGTTAGATTACAACTCACCTGGAACTGGGTACTTGCTAACCCATTGAACAACTTCTTGGTCTAATTGTTTAACTTTATCACTTCCATCAGCCAACTTCTTGAATGAAGCCAACAATTCTTTAGGAACTTTCCCTTGTTCTTGAGCCTTCAATTCAATAGCGATATTAACAGCCTTGTCAATGAATTCAGCACATTTGTCGAATTCTTCTGGTCCAAAACCTCTAGTTGTCATAGCTGGAGTACCGACTCTTAAACCAGATGGAAACAAAGCCGAGACATCACCTGGGACGGTGTTCTTGTTAGCAGCAATATTGGCTCTTTCTAAGACGGCTTCAACTCTGGCACCATCAATGTTTCTTGATCTTAAATCAACTAAGATTAAATGAGTATCAGTACCGCCAGAAACCAATTTGAAACCTTTGGAAACCAAAGCATCAGCAAAATGTTTGGCATTGGAGATAACGTCCTTTTGGTATTGTTTGTACTCTGGAGCAGTACATTGTTTCAAGGCAACGGCCAATGCAGAAATGGTATGGTTATGTGGACCACCTTGGTGACCTGGGAACACAGAGAAGTTGACTTTTCTTTCTAAATCGTATGGGATTTCTTTACCCTTTTTGGTGACCTTTCTAATACCCTTTCTGAAGAAAATCATGGAACCTCTTGGACCTCTCAAAGATTTATGGGTGGTGGTGGTGACGATATCGGAGTATGGGAATGGGGAGTCAGTAACACCAGCAGAAACCAAACCGGAAATATGGGCCATATCGGCCATCAAATAAGCACCAACTTTGTCGGCAATTTGTCTCATTCTCTTGTAGTCGATAATTCTCGAGTACGCAGAAGCACCAGCAACAATAACTTTTGGTCTAAATAATTGTGCATTCTTTTCTAATGTATCGTAGTCGATTATTCCGGTTTCTTCATTTAATCTGTAAGGCATGGTTTGGAAATATTTAGAAACGTAGGAAATCTTAGTAGTGTTCGTTTGATAACCATGGGATAAGTGACCACCATGAGGTAAATCCAATCCCATGATTCTGTCTCCAACTTCCAACACAGCACTATAGGCGTACAAGTTAGCTGGACCTCCAGACAATGGTTGGACATTGACACCCCATTCATTAGGATCCAAATCGAACGCTTCCAAGGCTCTTTTCATACACAATGTTTCAGCCTTGTCAATGATTTCATTTCCACCATAATAACGTTCGCCAGGGTAACCTTCGGAATATTTATTTTGCATTTCCGAACCTAACAAGTCCATGACCGCTTTGGAGGTGAAATTTTCAGATGGGATTAAAGTAATTGAGTTCTTTTGTCTGACTCTTTCTTGATTTAAAATATCAGCCATTTCAGGGTCAACTTCTGCCACTGGTTTGGAGACTAAAGCTTGGGCAGTTGCCGATACAGAATAAAATCTGGCTTGAATTGGCAATCTCTTGGATTGAGCTCTGACTGAGCGTAATGTTGATGAAAGCATGATAAGAATTGGTATTATCTGGCTTGGGTTTGGATTGGTATAACTGAATTGACAAGTCACAAAATGAAAAATTTTTTTTTGGTCATAGTGGTAAACTCCTTTACGTTTTATATACTCAACGTAAAAAAAAAAAATGTATGAATCATCACCAATTACATAATCAAACTCAACCCCACTCTCACGTGACGGAACACTATATTTACAAGAAGTCAAAAAAATTGGAAAAAAATAAAAAAGGAAAGAGAAAAAGAAACATCTATATGCTTGCATTTCAGGAGTCAAAATGTGTATCATATTGTGTTGACTTCTCTTTACCCAGTGTTTACTAAAAAGGTGTTTCTTTATCCACATAACTGACTCTTTTTTGACTCGTTATGTTTATAAACTCTCGCGGGTATTCAATGCATATTGCCGTGCGGTTGATTCCGTGTTGATGAAAGTATCGGATGTTCCCATGTAGACAAGGGCGCACGGGAATTTCCTAACTAGGGGGTAGCAAGAGCTAATCACCCGGTGGATTTAGGAGTCGGAAAAGGTTTACCTTCCCTACTGTCAGGAATACTTGAAATTTCTTGATCCAGAAAATACCACAATATAATCGTATATTAATGTGATTCAATCTGTTGATGATGAGAAATGCATGACGAATTCATTATCGATGAAGAAATTCAAGAGGGACAAAACCTGCCCCCAAAACCAGTCACTCTACTCAATAATAATATCAATAATAATAACAATGAGATACACACTTTCTATTTCATGTCTACAAACCTTCGAATTCTACATCGAAAAACACACGGTGTGGGTTTGTCTTACCGATTTCGGAAATCTTGTTGAATTCGTCTTCAGTCAACTCAAAATCAAAGACATCCAAAGCTTCTTTGATTCTTTCTTCCTTGGCAGAAGTGGTGATTGGTAAAATGCCTCGTTGTAAAGTCCATCTAAGTAAGATTTGACCACCTGTCTTGTTATATTTCTTGGATAATTCTTCCAAGTATCCAGTTAATGCATTCTTATCAACTCTGGAAACTGGTGTCAATGGGGAATAAGCTTCAATCAAGATGCCATTGGATTGAGCGTATTCAGTGATTCCCGTGGATTGATTTTGAAGGAATGGGTGACTTTCGATTTGGTTAACAACTGGATAGAATTCAGGGTCCAGGATTTTCTTCAATCTTTCAATATGATCACTTGTGGAGTTTGATACCCCAATCTCTCTAATCTTTCCTTGTTTCTTATAGTCAATCAAGACTTTCCAAACGTCCTCAAATGAGTAACCATGTGTTTCCTCTTTAGTGAAGAAAGGTTGATGGATCAAATACAAATCGATATAATCAGTACCCAACTGCTTCAAAGCTTTGTCAATTGAAGCCTTTGGACTAACACTATTGGCTTTGAATGTTCTCCAACCAGGATTATATTTAGTGGTGATCCAAAGTTCTTCTCTTGGGATTCCCAGTTGTTTAATAGCTTCACCGACTTCAGCTTGGGTGTTGTACACTTCAGCAGTATCAATGTGTCTAAAACCCGATTTAAGAGCTAATAAAATTTGATCAACTAATTCTTGGTTGATATCTTCATCCTTCGGACCCTTTTTCCATTTGGTGCCGGTACCAGTACCAATTGATAAGTCTGCCCCGGATTTGGTCTTGAATGATCTAGTTAATTTAACTGGATGAGTTTGCTTCGACATTGGGTCCTTTGTTTGTATGTGTGTATGTGAAGAAGAGGAATACAAATGTGATAACAATTAATCAATTAATAAAAAAAAAAAATTACAAACTGGTAACTCGGTGAATTGATTTCCATTCTTTTAGCGGTAATTTTTTTTTTTGTTTTTTGAGCCACATAAATTTCCGCTATGTCGCCGAGATGCTGACTAATTGTACAATAATTGATTGATATGAACCACACAACTTGGTGAAATTAATTGAAACCAGATATATCAACAAAAATGCAGCAAATGAATATAAGCTTTTTATGTTTATACTATGACGTATTTACGAACTGTTCTTGTCGGTTTCTGCAAGTTAATGCAAAATAATGAGTGGGGGAGTAAGATGGGAATGTTCGAGTTCTATTCTATCTCTATCTCCTTCTCTTTAGATTGCTCTATCTCTCCCTTTAGATTTCTCGGTTAATGTATATCCTATTGCTATAACTAAATTAAAACCCTAATTGGCTCTTTCTTGGTTTGTATAACCACTATATGAAATATCCGGCATTTTTTAGTGTGGGTATTAATCACGCCTCACACGACTTTTCTCGTGCCTCACCGGTATGTGCACCTACCAAATTATTATTGGTTGCTGGCTCTTCAGTCTATATGAGTCTTATCACATTTTGACATATCACACTACCACCGTATCTTTAATTGCCATTGCCGTCGTTACCCCCATACATTCTCTCCTTGTCTCTTCTCTCCCCCCTCCACCTTAAAAAAAAATAAAAAGAAAATTGTTGAGCGTACTAATCTTTATCACTCCTTCTTTTTCTTCTTCTTTTATTTAGTTAACTAATACCCACTAACAGATTACTTCATCTTTATCAATAATGAAGTTCTCCAACACCGCTTTACTTACTTCTTTGGCGGTTCTCTCCACCACCAATGCTTTAATCGTTCAAAATCCATTTAACAATATCCAGCAAGCTTTACAATTGGATTTGTCTTATGACAAGTTGACTACTAAATTGAGTAGCGCCTTTGAGGCTGGTAAAGATAACATCATCAACACCATTGCTAAGGTTTTAAATGAACCTATCGAAGGTTTGACTCCAGAAATTAAAAGTGTCTGGTCAGAAATGATGTTGAAATTCCCTAATTCAATTACTGAATTGAATTTTAAAGCTCCTGCTAAGAAAGGCGGAATTACCAAACAACAGTTCGACTTCCACGTAACTGATGCTGCTTTACCAAACCATCAGTTGAGAATCAAAGCCACTCCTGAAGATTTGGGTATTGATACTGTCAAACAATACTCTGGTTATTTGGATGTCGAGGATGAAGACAAGCATTTCTTCTACTACTTTTTCGAAAGTAGAAATGACCCAAAGAATGACCCTGTTATCTTGTGGTTGAATGGTGGTCCAGGATGTTCCTCCTTGACTGGATTGTTTTTCGAATTAGGTCCTTCATCAATCGGTAAGGATATAAAACCTGTTTACAACCCACATTCCTGGAATGCCAATGCCTCGGTCATTTTCTTGGACCAACCAATCAACGTTGGTTATTCTTATTCTTCTAAATCCGTTTCAAACACCGTTGCTGCCGGTAAAGACGTCTATGCATTTTTGCAATTGTTTTTCAAGAACTTCCCAGAATATGCCAAATTGGATTTCCACATTGCTGGTGAATCTTATGCCGGTCATTATATCCCAGCCTTTGCCAGTGAAATTTTGACCCACAAGAACAGAAACTTCAACTTGTCGTCTGTTTTGATTGGTAATGGATTGACTGATCCTTTGGTTCAATACGAATACTACGAACCAATGGCTTGTGGTGAAGGTGGCGAAGCCAGTGTTTTGGAACCAGAAGAATGTCAAAACATGTTGGACGGATTACCAAGATGTCTTTCTTTGATTAAATCCTGTTATGAAAGTGGCTCTGTTTGGTCTTGTGTTCCTGCCACCATTTACTGTAACAATGGACAAATGGGACCTTACCAAAAGACTGGTAGAAATGTCTACGACATTAGAACCATGTGTGAAGGCTCTAGTTTATGTTACAAAGGTTTGGAATACATTGATACTTATTTGAATTTGCCAGAAGTTAAAAAAGCTCTTGGTGCTGAAGTTGATGAATACCAATCATGTAATTTTGACATTAACAGAAACTTCATGTTTGCTGGAGATTGGATGAAACCATACCAAAAGAACGTTATCGATTTATTAGAAAAGGAGTTGCCAGTTTTGATTTATGCCGGTGATAAAGATTTCATCTGTAACTGGTTAGGTAACCAAGCCTGGACCGATAGATTAGAATGGAGTGGTTCTAAAGGTTTCAGTAAAGCTCCTGTTAAATCATGGAAAGTTAATGGCAAGAAAGCTGGTGAAGTTAAGAATTTCGAACACTTCACCTTCTTAAGAGTATATGGTGCTGGCCACATGGTTCCTTATGACCAACCAGAAAATTCCTTAGACATGGTCAATAGATGGGTCAAGGGTGACTATAAATATTAATTAAAACAAAAGACTGAACTCTAGTTCTAGTACTGGTGTTTTTTTTTTTTTAGACGGAACAAAAAATAATTATAGTTGTTTTTTTTTTAGAAAAAATGAAATATAAAAAAGGAAATATGAAAAGTGAAACTAAATGATATTTGGTAATACTTTATCTCTTTATTTAACAAGTGTTGTTTGTTGATGTAGTAGTTTGCAAAGAAGAAAAATCGTGTAGCTCGTGTACCAAAGGACAGAGAAATCTATTGTGTTTTTTTTTTTTTCTTTGGTTGCCAAATCAACAAACAAAACCAAACACAAACATTTCCCAATTTAGACAAATCAACAACAATAATAACACCAGAAATATTTTTACATAAACAACACAATAGAAATCATCAACATCAAAAAAAAAAATTAAGGAGAAAGGGAGATGATTTGATTTCTGATCTTTGATTTTCATTTTTCAATTTGTTTATATTTCCGTTTCTTTAACCCATCGTCTATCCAATTCCCCATCATTATTCACTACCCCTCCCCCACCTCTTTACTAGATACCCAGCTCAACCACAGCTAATAACAATAACAGCAACAGCAACAATAATGATAAGAATCAGAAACCTACAAATACTAACGACGTTCATATCAATAATACTATGCATCATTATAGGTATTCTAATTCTTCTATCCCATCACACCAACAATGTTTACAATTACTTAATATCCATTAATTCTTTCGTGCTAGCGGGGTTTTATCTCATTCCATTACTAAGAAGAAACCTTGTGACTTTGACATTACAACTATTGATTAGTTTGTTCAATATAATATCGGGTATATTATACATCTTGCTACATTCACTGCATTTCAAACACAAGAAACTACATGTTGTAGCAGTGGCGTTATTTATTGTTAACGTGGTTTTCATAACTAGCAGTTTTATATTACTCATAATTCCCCAATTCCTTGTTGACATACATCTTGATGACGAAGAATCCCAAAAAGGAGGAATCTTTGATTTATCAAAGAAAGCATCTGGTTCAACATTGTGCAATGAAGGAAAAGTTATAATTAAAAATGGAGAAGGAGAGTATTCAATTGAGAATAACTGGATTGATAACCAAGATCATGGTCATATCATACCTCCATCGTTATCAATAAGTAGCAACTTGAATCAATTTCAACATAATCAGCAACTGCAACAACAGCAGCAGCAACAGCACAATAGACAATTATTCCACTCATATTCCATGAATTCGGACTTGGATAAATCAAGAAATATATCAATTATGAATATCGACGAGGAATTAGTACCTAATAATCATCATACTAATATTAATATTAATGAAGAGTTGAATAATAATAATAATAATAATAAGAATGACGACTGTGATGATGTTAATGGGGATAATAATAATAATGATGACAATGACAATTGTAACAGTAAACTACAAATAAAGAAACAAAGATGGAAATCAATTCACAACGAGAAAGCAGTATTAGCAAACATAAATGAAAGCTTATTACCTGGAGTTCTAAAACAGCAACCTACTCAAGAAGCAGATGACTACAGAAGAAGAATCATTTCAAATACTATTGGAGAAGATTATGGGAATACCCTAGAAGGATTAGAAGAGATTCCGAACTTCACTGATGATGTGAACCAATTTGACATTAACGATTTGAATAAAATGAGGCAAATATCAGGATTTAGTATCTTACCGGGATCGTCTAATATGATAAATGATGAAAATTTACACACGGAAACTTTCAAGGATGATGATAATGATGGGTTGTTGTTACCACTTAAGGAGAAACATGTTGATGATATTGATAATTTGAGTGATGTCGTAATGACCAAGAGACCAAGTTTGCTGAAAAGAAGTTTCAGTGCTCCTTCTGTATATGATACCCAAAGTGGTGGAGGTGGTGCCCCATCACTATATACATTTCGAAAAATAAGTAGTCATGATGGTGATGAAGTAGATGATCAACATCAACATCATCTTGGAGAACATGGAGAATCACATTCTCATGAGGAGATCCCAATTACTCCGGTATCATCAACCCTACAATACCAACAACAACAAGCTTCAATGACACCACCATCGAGGAAAAGAAGTATTTTTAAATCCCAGTCTGCTAAAACATCACCAATCAAAAAATTCCTTCAAGAAAGTCCTAAAAGAATATTCAAATCAAAATCCTCCTACTACAATTCAACACCTACAGCAACCGCAGCAGCAGGAGTAATTAACAATCATCAGTTTCATAAACATTCAAACTCGGCGATTTCGTATAACAATTATGCGTTGTCTTTGAAATCCTCATTTAGCTCATCATCGAAGTCATCACCTAAAAAACCTTTAGCATCGAAATCTTCATCAATGTTGAAATTACACAAATACAGTATCAGTGTACCAAATTTCAACATCGCCATTAACAACAACGGAAATAGCAATGTATCTACACATCCACATATGAATCCACATCACCAACAAACAAATTCCGTTTATTCAGATAGGTTTACTTTCCAGTCTTCAAGAACACTGAGAGTAGAACCGATAGATTTATGGGATATTCAAACCACAAACTTCAACATTGGTAGCGGTTGCCATATAGATGATGTTGATGATATAGGGGAGGAGAGTATTAATATGAGTAAGGATACTAACAGCAATGGAGACGGAGGTGTTGGTTCGAGAATAAGTAGTTTGCCAAGTCAAGTTATCGGTGAATATGATAAAGAAAAATGGATGACTTTGAGAACATTACAACAACAAAAACAACAAAAACATGAAGACGATGAGTACGATATGTCTAAGCTGAATGAACAACAAATTGAGGTTTTATAGGAAGTTTTGCAATCATTTCCATTGTAATTGATTTTTATATAATGTATTTATTTTTTTTACTTTCAAATCTCTTGTGTTTCACGTGACTCGATTCGATGAGATGAACAATCAAACAGACAAACAAAAAAAAAAAAATTAAAATAGAAAAATCTTTTTCAAAGCCAAACAGTAAGGTAACAAGTACAAACATTACTGATCATGGATGATTTGTTTGATGTTTTTGATGAAGCTCCACAGGCGGCTCCACCAAAGATAGAGGAAATCAAAGAAGATGGAACCGCCCAACAAAAGCAACAGGAACCATCCAAAAAAAGAATACGTGAAAGCGATGATGCACGCAAAGAAGATTCAAATAACAACAACAACAATAACAAGTACAATTCAGTGAAAAAGACCAAGAAACATGAAGATATAAAACCTGTTGTGTTTGATTCTGTTGAAATTGAAACATCAAGAGAAGTCAAGGCTAGTGAAGGTTTAACATCATCATCATCATCAACAGCAATAACCGCTGGTGATTCCGATAATAAATTAAAACTTAGTCACCAAGTTAGACATCAAGTAGCTATCCCACCGTCATATCCTTATATTCCTATTGGATCGCATAAGAGAGAAAAAGACGCACGTACCTACCCCTTTGTATTGGATCCGTTTCAAGATACGGCTATTTCCTGTATTGATAGAAATGAAAGTGTTTTAGTATCGGCACACACATCTGCTGGTAAAACAGTTGTTGCTGAATACGCAATTGCGCAATCCTTAAGAGATAAGCAAAGAGTTATTTATACATCTCCCATTAAAGCCTTGAGTAATCAAAAATATCGTGAATTACAAGCAATTTTCGGTGATGTGGGATTAATGACTGGTGATGTCACTATAAACCCTGATGCGGGCTGTTTGGTCATGACCACGGAGATTTTAAGATCGATGTTATATAGAGGGTCCGAAGTTATGCGAGAAGTTGCGTGGGTTATATTTGATGAAGTTCATTATATGAGAGATAAATCCAGAGGGGTTGTTTGGGAAGAAACCATTATTTTGTTACCTGATAAAGTGCATTATGTGTTTTTGTCAGCTACGATACCCAATGCAATGGAATTTGCTGAATGGATAGTCAAGACCCATAACCAACCATGTCATGTTGTTTATACCGATTTTAGACCAACTCCGTTGCAGCATTATTTGTTCCCTGCTGGTGGTGATGGGATTCATTTGGTTGTCGACGAAAAGGGTACTTTTAGAGAAGAAAACTTCCAAAAGGCTATGGCCACTATTGGAGATAATACTGGTGATGATCCAGCATCTGCTGATAATAAATCTAAAAAGGGGAAGAGTTTCAAAGGGGGTAATAATAAAGATGGTAAGAGCGACATTTACAAGATTGTCAAAATGATTTACATGAAAAAGTATAACCCAGTTATTGTATTCTCATTCTCCAAGAGAGAATGTGAGTCATTGGCATTGAAAATGTCCAAGTTGGATTTCAATACTGATGAAGAAAGAGAAGCATTAACACAAATATTCAATAACGCTATTGAATTGTTACCAGAAAATGATCGTGAATTACCCCAAATCAAAAACATTCTCCCATTATTGAAAAGAGGTATTGGTATCCATCATTCTGGGCTATTACCGATTTTGAAAGAAATCATTGAAATCTTATTCCAAGAAGGATTTTTAAAAGTATTATTTGCCACTGAAACTTTCTCGATTGGGTTGAATATGCCTGCTAAAACCGTTGTTTTCACCTCGGTCCGTAAATGGGATGGTGTAGGATTCAGATGGGTTTCCGGTGGGGAATATATCCAAATGTCTGGAAGAGCTGGTAGAAGAGGGTTAGATGATCGTGGGATTGTTATTATGATGATTGATGAAAAAATGGAACCTCAAGTTGCCAAAGGAATGGTTAAAGGACAAGCTGATAGGTTAGATTCGGCTTTCCATTTAGGGTATAATATGATTGTTAACTTGATGAGAGTCGAAGGGATATCCCCTGAATTTATGTTGGACAACTCATTCTATCAGTTCCAAAAAGCAGCTAGTGTGCCGGTGATGGAGCAGAAAATGTTGACCTATAAGAAAGAATTGGAAGATGTACATATTGATGATGAAGCCATCATTAAGGAATATTACGATTTACAACAACAATTGGAGAAATATAATGGTGATGTCCGCAAAGTGATCACTCATCCAGGTAATAGTTTAGCATTTTTACAAGACGGTAGAGTCATTAAAGTCAAGATTGGTGATCAAGATTATGGTTGGGGTATGGTCACTACATTTGTCAAAAGAAATCGTAAAAGTCAACAAGAAGAATTCACACCTCATGAAGCATATGTGGTTGAAGTTTTCATTACCAGTATGTTTGTTGATTCTCCGGTCAATTTGATCAAGAAATTCAACCCGTTATTACCCGAAGGTATCCGACCAGCCAAAGCAGGAGAACAAACTCGAGCTGAGTTTATTAGTATTACCTTAGATTCGATAGAAAAGATCAGTACTGTTAGATTAAGAGTTCCAGATGATTATAAAAGTTCCACTGCTAAACGTACATTGGTTAAGACATTAAAAGATTTACCTAAAAAATTACCTGATGGGATCCCATTAATTGATCCTGTGGGCAGTATGAAAATCACTGATGATGAATTCCAAAAAATCTTAACCAAGATAGATATTTTGGAATCGAAGATTTCCGCCAATCCATTATATAATAGTGCTAGGTTGCATGATTTGTATGCACAATATTCACAGAAGATCAAGTTGGAAACCCAGATAAAACAGCTCAAAGAAAAGATTTTCCAAGCTGAAGCCGTCGTGCAATTAGAACAATTGGGCAATATGAAAAGAGTGCTTCGGAAATTAGAACTCACTGGTTCCAATGATATAGTTGAATTGAAAGGAAGAGTGGCAGCTGAGATTTCTACTGGGGATGAGTTGATGATTACCGAATTGTTATTTTCCGGGTTTTTCAATGATTTAACCCCGCAACAAATTTGTGGGTTGTTGTCATGTTTTATATTCCAAGAAAGAGCCAAAGAGTTACCTAAATTGAAACCAGAGTTAGCTGAACCGGCCAAAATCATTCATGAAACAGCAAGTAAAATTGCTAAGATCAGTAAGAATTGTAACTTGGAAATCGTGGAGAAAGATTATGTTGAATCTTTCAACCTCGCATTGGTCGAAGTTGTGTTTGCATGGTCTAGTAATGCTTCATTTAGTTCGATTTGTAAAATGACTGATATTTATGAAGGTAGTATAATACGTGCCTTGAGAAGAGAAATTGAATTATTGAAACAATTGGTTGATGCCGCTAAGATTATTGGTAATCAAGAATTGGTAGACAAGTTTGAAAAATGTACCGAGTTGTTGAATAGAGATTTCGTTCAAGTTAGTTCTTTGTATATGTAATAAATCAATAAATGTATTATTGTATTGTATATTCTGTATCTTACACGACTTTGTTGAATTAAAAAAAAAAAAGTCTACAACAAAAAAGAATAATGGTTCGCAGTGTTTGGTGCAAGGGCAAACAGAAAAGAAGAAAAAAAAAATTCGTTTGCCAAAATATTATTGCCACTATCGCCCAACCACCACATCAGTCTAAGAAGAACAACCAATTAACCTTATCCCCACCAATTACCCCCAAGAATATATAAACAATCATGTCAGATCCATTTTCAATTAACGGAGGAGCAGCAGTCGCAATGATCGGAAAAGATTGTATAGCGATAGCAAGTGATTTACGATTGGGACAACAATCACTTGGAGTCTCCAATAATTTTGAGAAAATTTTCGAAATTTCCCCAAAGACATTTTTAGGGTTAACAGGATTAGCAAGTGATGTATTAACATTGAAGGAATTGTTTCGATTCAAGACGAATTTATACAAATTACGTGAGGATCATTCTATTGAACCTTCAACTTTTG
Source organism: Candida tetrigidarum (assembly GCA_030557055.1). Lineage (NCBI taxonomy): Eukaryota > Fungi > Ascomycota > Pichiomycetes > Serinales > Debaryomycetaceae > Candida > Candida tetrigidarum. Next base: position 16,091 of record JAKTVF010000415.1, on the reverse strand, counting down.
CCAATTTAATCAGTTCTTCCTTATACGAACGTAGATTTGGTCCCTGGTTTGTCAGTCCCATTGTTGCTGGATTGGACTCTAAAACTAATAAACCATTCATTTGTGGATTTGATTCAATTGGTTGTATTGATTATAGTCATGATTTCATAGTTAGTGGTACCGCAAGTGATCAATTATACGGGATGTGTGAAAGTTTATACGAGCCAGGATTGGAACCTGATGAGTTATTTGAAACTATCAGTCAAGCTTTGTTGAACGCCGTCGATAGAGATGCATTAAGTGGATGGGGTGCAGTGGTTTATATTGTCACAAAGGATAAAGTCATTAAAAGAGTGTTGAAAACTAGACAGGATTAGTCGATATCGAAGTTTATGGATTAATATACAGCTTAAAAAGAAAAGAAAAAAAAACTAGAACTATATTTAAAATGCTATCTATTTACATGTAAAGCTATAATTTGATAATGGAATGCTCAAACCGTAACCTCTTTCATAATTTGAGTATCACTCTTTTTTAGCTTCAACCTCTAAAACTTTCTTCAAATACTCGTTTTTACCATATAATTCTTCTCGATTTGCCTTTCTATGTTCCTCCCAAGCCCTTTGTTTAGCTCTATTTGCCATGATTCTTATTTTGGAGTCTTCGACTCTTTGATGGTGCAAACATTGCATCAACTGTTCTTTTTCGAAATTACATAACCCTAAACACTGTTTGAGAAATTCTTGTCGATGGCATTGTTCTAAAGCGTCCATTAGCTTCTCACATGTATTGAATCTGTTTTTGTCTAATTGTGGATGCATGGTTAATGATGGTTAAAGTGCACGTCTAGGGGGTGATATTTGGGTAGATTGGATTTTTTTTTATTTTTTTTTTTTTTCTTCTTTTCTAAACTTCCTGAATTTGTATTTGTATTGTGCGGGATTTGAGTGTGGTTCAATAGTTCTGTCATTTTGTTCAGTATTTAAGTTTGCACTACCTTCTTAGTAACGTAACAGAAGTAACAAAAAAAAACAAGGGAGGAGAAACAAATGACAGACAGACAAGGACAACAAAAAAAAAAAAAAGACAACACTCTACCAATTATACCTGTCAACCCAAGATATTATCCGCTTATCGGCAGCATATAAACAATGAGTTCAAAACAAACCACAAGTTCTAAGGATTCAGATGTTTTAGACTTTATTAATTCATTACCGGATTCAAAGCCATCCACCCCAAAACCAACATCATCATCATCAACGGCTGCAGGAGCAGGAGCAGCATCATCCACATCAACATCGGGTTCCACATCCAATACTACTGGTAACAAAGAAGATTTGTTTGATTTCTTGGATGAATTGGCTGAACATGAAAAGAAGAAACAAAACAAGGTGTTTTCTCCTAAAGTAACTGCAACTACATCATCAGCTACTCCTTCTAAGAAGGGGGATAGCTCAAACGAAGAGGATCCAACTACCGGTACAACCACTGATAAATCAGACACTACAAATGAAGACATTGAACAACAACAGAAGGATGGAGGAGAAGGAGAAGAGGACGAAGAGGAATTACCAAATCCAATATCTTCAATCACGTCATGGTGGAATCTGGAAGGTTCTAATAAGGTCAACTCCTTATGGAAGAATATCACTACCAATGCAGAGAAAATATCTGAACATACGTATAAGTTAGCCAATGAAACCACGAATCAATTAAATACTCAAAGCAAGAATATCAATTCTGAGGAAATCACCCATAAATTGAATAGTTTATTTTTGAATATATCCAATCAGATCAAACAGGGATTAATTGAAGCAAATGATGAAGTGTTGAATATTTTGATTGTTTGTGATTTATTTAATTTGAAATATTTGAAATATTTGGTGTTTAATAATTTTGAATTGGTGATGAGACAAGTTGAAGGTAGTATCAGAACAAGTGTTAACGAATTATCCACTCATCATGAGGATAGCAATTCAAGGGATAACGATAAAGTTCAATTGAATATGTTTTATGGGAAACTAATTGACGGTGAAAAATTGTGCTTGGCTAACTTAGAAAATGGAATCAAAGATTATAAGAATATGGAAAACAAGCACGAAAAAATCAAGGACGAACACAAGGAAAGTGAAGAGAACCAAAAGGAAAAGGAAAAGGGGAAAGAAGCAGAAGAAGAGATCAGTCAATCGAATATATTTATATCGATTCAACCAGTAACTACTAAAATTGAAGGACCAAAATCAGATACCCGTGACAAGGAGGATAAGACGATTGTTATTGAAAGTAATAATGATGAATCATTTTCATTTGTTATTATATTGAAAGATATCACTAATGATATTACTATAATTACCAAAAGTCAACCAATGCCATTAAGATGGGCCCAATGGTTAGATGGTGAAAAATTAAAGTCACGTGATGATAACTCACAAGAACAACAAGAACAAGAACAAGCACAAGCACAAGAACATGACGAAGAATCCATTGATCCTAAAGAATGGGTCAAAGATTGGATTAGACAAAGTTTGAATTTAAGTATTGGGGTATTAGCACAAGAGTATGTAATTCAAAGAATGGGGATATAAGTTTGAATATATATATATTATTGTTATTGTTATTGTTATTGTTAATGTTAATGTTATAATTATAATTATTAATCTATAAAGCCTTAAGGGAAAAAAAAAACACCTAAATAAAAAATCAAGTAGAAACACAAAAAGAAAAAAATAAAATCAAAATCAAAATCAAATTAGCCCAAGTAAAAGTAAAAGTAAAAGTAAGAAAGGAAGTTAAGGAATTAAAATAAATCAGCAAATTCAGCAACGTGAGGATGAACTAAATCATCATAAAGTTCTTTTTTTTTTCCGTTAGCTGAAATCAAAGAGTGAGGAGGTTTAGTGTTTGTAGTATTCTGGATACCACAAGTTAAATAGTTAACCAAGATTCTATCCATAGTCACATCATCATTAGCAATCAATTTATTATTAAAATCAATAATCAAAGGTAAATAATGACCGCCATCATGGGACAAATTGCTGTAATCATAAATCAAATCGTGCAAGGAAAAATCCCTGAGCAACTTTGCTTTGGGAAGTTCCTTCTTGTTAGGGTGGAATATTTGCAACATGATAGATTGGTTATCTGGATGTATGGATAAGCATTCGTCTACAATGAAATTGTAGTCTTTTTGTGACAACTGTTCGTTGGTTTGAACATTGATATCCAAAATCGAGTTAAAATTAGTCAACTTGTTAAGCAAGTTGTGAGAATACAATGAGTTTGGATTGTGGTAAATGGTGATTGGTTTAATTGTGCGAGTGGATTTGATGGTGGATGCAGCAGATGATGGTTTGAGTGATTTAACAATTGATCTTAACATATTGTGAATAGACAAATGATTAGTTGATAGAGTTAAAACAAAAGTAAAAAAAAAAAAAAAAGATAAAAGAAAAAAAAAATACGAAATACTTTGATGTGATAAGATGATGGAAATATTGATGTATTTAAATAGTTTCCTTTTCAGTATTAGCTGCCAAATAGAAGAGACAAAAAAAACTGTTCCCCTCCTTCAATTCACATAGTAAAGAGAGATAAGCAACCAAAAAAAACAAAAAAAGGAAAACTTTTTTTTGAGGCTGTCCAACAAATTTCTCACAACCAAAAAAAAAATTGAGAGCTAAAAGCGCGTGGCGGAATAATAAGGAACGACTGAGGAGGGGAGAGAGAAAAATGGTACGAGCAATTTTTTTTTTCTATGCGTTTCTTTATTTTTGTAAACGACCAAACACTGCCACTGTGTCCGTACGACGATTTCTCCTCTTTCTTTTCATTCTCATTCCCCTTCTCCTTCTCCAATTTTGTTTGTTTACTTCATGAGGTCATAATAATAATAATCCAGCCATACTGTGTTTCAAAGTTGACAAGTCATTAGGGAAAATATACAAAGAGAAAGAGGAGAATGAAATACAAATGAGGAGAATTGAAACTTCATCCTGTGGTTGTATTGTCCCCTCCTCGTGGTAGATCTCTTACACCCAAGGCGTACAATAGGACCACAATTTGGCTCGGCTTCGTGCGATCGACAAAAAACGAAGTCAAAAATTAATAAAAAAGTAGGCGATGAGTCAAATAACAAAAAGCTAACATAGGCAAGAACGGATAGTTTTTTGTTTGCAAACAAGTGAGGGGAATTTTTCTTTTTTTTCTTTTTTTTTTTTTTTACTTGCAACCAAAAATAACACAAGTTGTAAACAAAACAAACCAAAAAAGAAAATTTCTCCTCCCTTTTTTTTTTTTCGTTCCCTCTATCCTTACATTCCAATTACCCCTCCCGTTTTTTGCTTTCTCTCTCTATTTCTGTTTCTGTTTTTTACTCCTCCTCCTATCCTACTATCCTAGTTGTAATCAATCTGCTTGTTGGTGGAAGTAAAATAATGTTACATGTACAACCACAACTATACAACCGCAACCAGCACACATAACTTAACCAATGCACTCCATTCACCTATCCACTGACTCACTCAATCAACTACTTTCTTGCGTTCTTTACTTCTAGAAGTATAGCACTCTGCAGTTCTAGAACTTCATCTTCGGATTAACTTTTTTTTTCTCTTTCCTAAAATGGATTAATAAATTTGGAAAAATATCTCATCGCTTGTTTCACGTGGCTTTGCCGTTGCCTTCGCCTTGGCTTTTCATTTCTTTTTCTTTTTTTTTCTTTTCCCAACAATTTTTCATCGGTTCAACAAAGGAAGTTACAAACCTATAAAATACCCATCATACAAAGGAGGGGAAAGAGAAACACGGTGTCAAAAGTGAGATAGGAGAGATAGGGAGACAGAGAGATAGGAGAGACGAAGAACTACAGGGCGTGGAGGCAACAATAACAAACCTTTCAGCAATCATCATTAAACTCCTTCTCTACCTCTCATCCCTTGAAATGTACAATCTCTTTTTTTTTATATTCGTCGCTATACTCTCTTTTCTTTTGACGCAAGATCAATTAAACAAAAAAAATTTTTCAAGGGACCAAAAATACACAGGAAACCTTCCTCTAGTCCGGTGATCACGTGTTGTCAATGCATCCGTATGTTATCTGATACAAAGTCAGACATACTTAATCATGTACAACTTCTTGATAATCAACCACAAAAACTAAGAACATTATCAAACTATAGTACGTCGTTTGGAGAGCGGACATAAAGCATACAATGCATCTCCCGCGGGATTTAGGAACCTTCGTTTTTATAAGAATGGAACCAATTCATGATCAGTACTTATTCCCTAGATACCAATAGGGGGGAATAGAAAAAGTTTCAGTGTATTTCTCCGTAATGACGGGTAATTGGTGTTTATCCCGTAATATCCACACTAAGGTTCCGATTGTTATATTCCCATATGAATTAAAATCGTCTAGTGCGTACTAAATCCGATATCAAGTCGAAGGAATTTTTATTTTTCCACGTATTATTTCTATTTTATCACAGAACAATTTATTTCCCACTAAAAAAAAAAATAATCTAACACTTCAAAATGTATGGCTTGAGACTTGATCATTTGGATATGAACAATTGCCTGTCTATGCAATAGGCTGACTTCAATTTTCCAGGGTTCAGTAAGAAAGAGCAACCCAAAGTTTTGTATTCTATGTATTGTTTTGATTGTGATTTTTTTTTTTTTGCATTCCATTCACTTATCAAGAAAAATTACACATGCATGTTTCAATTCCCCTTGAATGGGGTAAAAAAAAAAAAAAATAACGTTGGATATTCTGACTTATATTTAATGAAATTACGAACCAGTTGATGTTCTTTTCTTGAAAAAAAAAAAGTGTAACGATATATTAGACTAAATAGCTCACCATGTCCTTATCTTCAGTTTTGCCCGATACAGTAGAGGACAACCATATTGATACCTTTTTATTATTATGTGACGGGATCGTTCATGACACCACTGTGGATCAGATCAAAGATGCCATTGCTCCTGACTTTCCTTCCGATAAATATGAGGAATACGTCAAGACCTTCACCCGACCATCAGAAACCCCGGGGTTTAAGGAAACAGTACGTGATACTGTGAACGCAAACACGACTGATTCAGTACACTTGTTTATTGTGTTGACCACTGCGTTGGATTCGAGGATTTTGGCTCCTACTTTGACCAATTCGATGACACCGCTCAAGAAAATGTCTTTACAGGAACGTGAACAATTGTTGGCTTCGTGGCGTGATTCTCCTATCGCGTTGAAAAGAAGATTATTCAGATTGGTTGCGTCGCTCACGTTGACAACTTTTGTCAGATTAGCCAACGATTTGCATTTGCAAGCCATCCACTATCCTGGAAATGACCTGCGTGAAAAGGCTTATGACACCCAAGAAATTGATCCTTTCAGGTACCAGTTTGAAGCAAAGCCTCAGTTTGAAGGTGCTGAATTGTATTTACCAGACATTGATGTCGTCATCATTGGTTCTGGTGCGGGAGCTGGTGTCGTTGCCCATACCTTGGCTAACGATGGTTACAAGACTTTGGTGTTGGAAAAAGGAAGATACTTTAGCAATTCTGAGTTGAACTTCAATGACAAGGATGGTATGATAGAATTATACCAGAGCCGAGGTTCTATAGTGACTAAGAATCAGCAGACTTTTATTCTTGCGGGTTCCACTTTTGGTGGTGGTACCACTGTCAATTGGTCTGCTTGTCTTAAAACACCATTTAAAGTGCGTGAGGAATGGTACGATAACTACGGTGTTGAGTTTGCTGCTGATGAATCTTATGACAAAGCACAAGATTATGTTTGGAAACAGATGGGTGCATCTACCGAAGGTATAACCCACTCTTTAGCTAATGAAGTTGTTGTTGAAGGAGGAAAGAAGTTAGGGTACAAATGTAATGCTGTTGAACAAAACAGTGGTGGTCACCCTCACCATCCTTGTGGTTTCTGTCACTTGGGTTGTAAATACGGTATCAAACAAGGTTCTGTCAATAACTGGTTTAGAGACGCAGCAGCCAATGGTTCCAAGTTCATGCAGCAGGTTAGAGTTTTGCAAATCCTCAACAAGAATGGAATTGCTTATGGTTTGCTATGTGAAGACGCCGAAACTGGTGTCAAGTTCAAGATTTCTGGTCCTAAGAAATATGTTGTTTCTGCCGGGTCCTTGAACACACCAACTGTTTTAACCAACTCTGGGTTCAAGAACAAAAATATTGGAAAGAATTTAACCTTGCATCCGGTCTCCACGGTGTTTGGTGATTTTGGTAAAGACGTACAAGCCGACCATTTTCATAATTCCATCATGACTTCCCTTTGTTCGGAAGTCGCAGATTTGGATGGTAAAGGACATGGTTGCAGAATTGAAACTATGTTGAATACACCATTCGTTCAAGCCTCCTTGTTGCCATGGAGAGGTAGTGATGAAGCAAGAAGAGATTTGTTGCGTTATAACAACATGGTTTCCATGTTGCTCATCACTCGTGACACCGGCAGTGGTTCAATTTCTGCCGACCCAGAAAAACCAGAGGCATTGATTATCGATTATGAGATCAACAAGTTTGATAAAAATGCCATCTTGCAAGCATTTTTGATCACGTCGGATATGTTATATATTCAAGGCGCCAAAAGAATCCTTAGTCCACAGGTAACGGTTCCAATTTTTGAATCCAACAAACGCAAAGAGGAAAGATCGATTGATGATAAGGATTATGTGGAATGGAGAGCTAAAGCTGCCAAGATTCCTTTGGATACCTATGGAACACCTTATGGGTCAGCTCATCAAATGTCTTCTTGTCGTATGTCAGGGAAAGGTCCAAAATATGGTGCTGTTGACACCGACGGTAGATTGTTTGAATGTTCCAATGTTTATGTTGCAGATGCTAGTGTTTTGCCTACTGCAAGTGGGGCTAATCCAATGATTTCAACCATGACTTTTGCTAGACATATTGCTTTAGGTTTACTTGAAGACTTGAAGACCAAGGCTAAGTTGTAGATGAGATACATAAAAGTACATGCAAGTTCTATACAATTATTAACAATGCTCTAAATCTTCTCTCCTCATGTCCTTTGATTCTTGTTCAAATCAAAATGATTCAAAGATACAGATTAGGAATAAATCTAAAAATCAAACATTATACAAAGAAAAGCTTGTTCCTACAGTGATGAAATTTCTTACAAAAAGATCTCCTCCTTGATATCTTACATCCGTGATCCCGCTTCTATTGTCATGTCCAAATTAGGTAACTCAGAGGATGTTAATTTCTTTTGATTTTTTTCGGGGTAGTAATTGAGCACTGTTCCATATTTCTTTTGAAACACGCCCTCCCCCGTTATCCATTGTCATCGACAGAATAGGCAATTATCATGAACCAAGTACCAAGGCGAACAAGTATTTCTTTTTCTATTTTTCTTTCTTTTCCGCGGAGAACAATCTGTTGCTGCAAATGAAACTACTTAACAAGAAATAACCTTTCCAGGTGACAGCCATTCTGGAAAACTATAAAAACGGGTGGATATCACTCTTGAGTGGTTCATGTTTTTTTATTTCTATCACCAACAAACAAATAATTACTATCAACAATGGCTGCTCAACAATCTAACACTAACACTAAAACTCAATCCACCTCCGCTGCTTCTAAAGACAACGCCGTTGTCCGTGTCGGTAACGGTTATGCTGTTTCCAAGTGTACCATTATGTAAGATCACCTAACTGGGTGTTCCTAATGGGTTTATGAAGAGGAAGATGCTTGCTTTTTTTGCTATTTATTTAATTTGAAATATCGTTGCTTTCATTCTTTCTTATTTACAGTCATCTTTCTTCTTTATAACGTACTTTAGTTTTATTAAATAAATACACTTTTATTTCTTTCTAAAAACATTTTATCATTGTAATCTAAAGCAAACCAATTCCTTGTAATTTAGTTTGCAATTGCACAGGATTCGAACACATGAGATCATTAAAAACTAAGACAAAATAAACAGTTAAATTGTCTACCAACTAGACTATTTCAACACGCCGTGCGAACAATTTGCAAAACTGCAGGGTCGTTCGTTTGAAATTCAATATTTTTGTTCAGAAAGACGTGTACTTTGGAGAATTGTTGAAATCTTCAGAGTTGGTTAAGTTGCCACACTAGGGAATATGGACCTTCTAAGAGGCTTGGTATAATTTTGGTGGTAGTTATAAGTATAATAAATGAATAAAACTTTAGATATTGTTTGATTTTGGTGTATTCTGAGAGCTCGATTTGTCATCAAATGACAAGGTACATTTTTTACTTTGATTTTAGTGAAATGTTTAAATGAAAATAAGGAAATTACCAACAATTAATAAATTGACCAGAAAACTAACCTTAATGTTATAGAAATATTCCAGACACCAATCCACCTATCCACCGAACATACCAACCCCATATCTTCTAGTAGCAATGGTGTTTCTTTTTTTGAAAGGTTTAGCAGCAGAGTCGTGTGCAACTACCCAGAAACACCACAAAACAGAAAAAAAAATATTCCATTTAAGGGAAATTCGTAGTCAATGAGTATAAAGCTTAAATAGTAGGATTCAAAATATTCTACAATTTAGTCATTCTTTGAAGCAATTTAAATTTTCCTCCTGCAAAGAAGTTTAACCAAGAAATAATGTTAATAAATAAAGGGTGTAAAGTTGATCCATACACTACCTCCATGAAAAGTCGACGCCAAGAATCTTTACCAATCACAAATCTAAATTTTTCATCAAAATCGTAGTTATTTATTAGGTTCAGAGCCATTTGCAGATTGGCATTTAAAAAATCTTAAAAAAAAAAAAAACGGAATTATCCCGGCTTCAAATGGTTGGGGAAAACATCGGATGATGACTGAAACACGAAAACGGTCAATGATAAACCAATCGTTAAGACAAGTGTGCATGTTTTTGTGCTCTTAAAATTTAATCATTTCATAATAGGACTGGAAGGGTGGAAGGAAACAGAGAGAAAGGAAGGTAGAAGAAGGCGAATGGTAAAAAAAAATATTGGTATTTCCAAGTACCAAACCTAGCACAATTAAATGTGAAATAATTGCATTCACCAAGCATGACTAAATGTTCTGCAATTCCATTTAATTCAATTTACCCAAATCTTAGGAATTTGAAAATAATTTCTTTTTAATCCATATTCTTTTTTAGTCAATACTCTTTCTTTGGTCACACTTCTCTGGTATACCCCGTTATATAACTATGAAAATATTTTGTTTGTATTTAAGAATTAAGTTCTTTTTATTACTCTACTTATACATTTATATGTTGGATTCAACTGATGGATGATTTGCGTGTTTTCTTTTTTTTTTTTTGAGAATGATTATTTCGCGGAGTAATTGAATTCAATGGGATTTTTGATGGTTGGTATTCAGTAGGGTTAGACTTTATGTGATACTCATAACCGCAATGACCATTTTACTCTCCATTTCAGGTTAGCATTCTCGATCCTTTTCAGTGGGTACTACGCCTCAGCCCAAGATTTTGTTACATCACAACTAGTTGGTTTTTTTTTTTTTTTTTCTAGAAAAAAATTAAATATTACCTACAGGCTTGGTCTTTATTTTTATTTTTTACAGGGTCTTCTCCTCTAATGGAGTTTTAATTCCAATGGTTTTTCCGATTGGATATAACAATAGTCTAGCTTAAGCACGGAAAGAAAAGCAGAAAATACAATAAACAAATAAATCAAACACAAATCCATGCTCACGTAATCGCAGTCGCCTATCTGCACGGTTGAAATTTGTTTATGAGTTCCCCCAGCTTGAACATTATTATAGTCCAAGAAAAATTTTGAGCCCTTTCAACAGCAAACGGAGCCTCGCCGTCCACTATTGTTTTCTCAATCTAAATTTCGTGTTTGTTGGTGCAAAAGTTTGTAGTTTCTACTATGAAAGTTAAATTTTATTGTTTTCTTAATTCATTGATTAATAAATAAATGATTTTGCTTTTGTGTCTAAAATTATACTTGCTGTGTTTATTCCTCTGTTTATTTTACGAAGCGAAATAACATATCACACCAAACGCAATACAAAATAAAAGTGGGCGCAAAACCAAAAAACAAGAACGAAATTCAATATGCTTTCTTGATCATGCCACAAAATTAGACTTTATCTTTCCCGTCTCTTCAGTGGATTATTAGCTTCAAGATGTATAGAACCATGAACATATTTCTATGGGTCCATTTCCACAGGGTTATAACATGCTTCACATCCATTTATATACATGACCTTTCCTAGTTCTTCCCTTTTAAAGTAAATAATTGCTCTCATAACCTCCCCGATATTATTTATAGCGCAAGATGGTTAGTTATACAAGTAGGTTATCTTCCACTCATAAAAAAAAGCTTTTATTTAAATTATAATTTGTACATGTAAATATTTCTCAAAACGTACATACGTGCGGAGCGGTTTGTCTCCGGAGACAAGGGAGGGAAAGTAGTTCTCCGGAACTAATGAAATGAGCATAGGAGCACATGGTTTACAAATTATGTTTTCTTACCCTAAGCGGTTTGTACCAAGTTCCAGTCATACGTACGGCATGTAAGAGTATTCTATATTGATTCCTTTTTTTTGAGTATCAACTTTGCGGTGCATCCAACACAAAACAAACAATATCAACCATTCCTAGTACGCTCTAACCATCGGGGAAACATTTCCTTTTTACTTTTGTAACTAATTGCATGATGTATGAAAACTATGTTCTGCTTAAGATTAACTTCCACAATAATACTAATCCGTTCAATCAGTTGGTTTTCCCACGGAAGGAAGCAATAAATATTAAGTACGAATTCAACTAAGAAAAAAAAATCAAAAAAAGTTAAAAAAAAAAATTTAAAATTAAAAAATAGGCGGCATCGCTCACAACCACATTATGCATAAAGACCAGATACATGCATTTATATTTTGAGATTTCTATTATAACAAGTCATACAGATACTAATTCATCACCAGTACAAGAATAGTTTATTGCATTTCTGGATTAAACTTTCTTGTAAATGTCTAAATTTTATTTCGAAATAGAAAATAGAATCCCTGTTTTTATTCTAGAAATTGGTGTATGAGTATGTTTTTGTTCGTCTCTCTTTCAAAATCATCCCCCCCCTAGATGTGTGTTCTTGCCACTGATTAGCTTCTTGAGTCAACTGGAAAACAGATGAACATAGGATCCTCCAAATTTAGACGCCTTTTTACCTGTGTATTGTTTTCTCTTGGAATTGTAACTTAAAGTTTTATAGATTCATCTTAGATAAGTAGTCAAAATTGCTTGACAAGAAAAAGGAAAAGTTATTTCCTTCTTAGAATCCAGGGAAATATAGTTAAAACCTTAATTTCCTAATAGAGGAAGCTGTTGTTTATACAATATACCATGGTAATTAATATTGTTCTGCTCAAGATTTATCTTGCACTTGTAAATTTCATCTTTTATGAACTTTAGAAGTACCACCGTTGATGCCCTAGCTTCATCTGTTGCAATTAATTTGTTGGAATGCACATAGGGCTAATTCATTAATAAGTTTTATTGTTTAGGAGTTGCTGATGATAAACGTTTTACCAAAGTTGTAGGTTAGGAGATTATAAACTAGAGTTTTTTTTTCTAATTTTCTGTTTTTACTTGCTTGTATCGGTATTACGAAGAAAATGAGTGCAGTTATTCATATGCTCGAAACATAAAATTTAATGCATTAACACGTGTTGTTTTGTGATTATACACAATGAGAAGGAAAATAATAAGCGAAGGAACGAAGCTTTATTGTATTTTATAGTGTTCATGTTGCTCTCCTAATAACGAATACTAACCGAACAGGTGCACAACTTTCCCTGGTGGGAAGTTTGCAGTTACTTATTTTTTTTTTTATCATACATTCCATATTAATTATTCAAGAAAACCAGTCCCTATTTAATTTCAGATATACCTGGACTTCTTCTGATTATTCATCTTGGAAAATAGAACTGGCTTAGAAAAGTAAAGGGTCAGTTAGTTATGTATGTTAATCAAAAATAGATAGAAAGAGTTACCGAAGATTGAGGAGTCATGAGCCCATGTATATCTTTAACCAAGAATGCACAATGGACTAAGTTGAAGTTGCTTCTTTCAATTGCACAATTCAATAGTTAGAGAGCACATTTAAACACCTTTCGGATAATCGGAAATACTACTTGGCAACAATTATTCACTAGTGGGGTGATACCATAGAATTGAGTTCTTTCTAATCTTAAAATCGTTTTTTTTTTATTTTTTTGTTTTTACGTTTCTTAGACGCAAGTATATTAACTTTATAAACTAGTCACTACTACTTTACCTACTAAGGCAATTGATCAAGAAATTTTTTTTGACTTTTGGTTTAGTTGCAAGAGAGGGTGTTGGAAAATATTGGGGTTGAACATTCCGATCTAAAAGTTAAGCTAATTACGGGGAGAATCCTAATTACCTAAAAATATGACTTTTGTTCGATATTGATCAGCTGTTTTTGAATAAATTTCTTTTTCATGAGATAATATAACAGAACCAATAAGTGAATGCCGATGTATTTTGCTCATAGCTATGTTCAATACACTCAAACCTTGATTTCCGACTTTCTTTTTCTGAAAATGTATTTTTGCATTAGAAGGAAACTAACCTTTTTTTTTGGCTATGGTTATGTATTTTTGCCTTTCCGTTGTAGAAATTTCAACTTATTGTCTAAGTATTTTTAATTTGATTTATTTCCAAGTGCCGTTTTCATATTTCCAACTTAGGGGTGACACGAAAATAGTCAACAAACCTACCATAAATGAGTAGAACCAGTTCAGGGATCTTGAATGACTTTGTCAGTTACTTAAGCGACGTTTACTCTATTGTGCTTTTGAAAAAAAAAAAGCCCTGTTCTTTGATTTGATTTGATTCATTCATTGTTGCTTGGTTTTCTTACACTTGTACTTCCAGGTTAGGAATTTTGCAGGAGGAATTGAAATTAGTTTTTGCAGATGATGCCATATCTCTGTGTGAAAAATAAAAGTAATTGCAACTAATGAAGAGTGCCCAAAAACTAAAATTTAATAATGCCCAAACAATGGATAAACCTGAACTAAATTGGTTTTGATACTACCACATATGCATCGTCACAAACTTGTAGGTATTCAATTTTTCGATGACAAATATCTATTGAAGTGAATTCTTGTAAGTTTAAAACCATTTTCCAGTAGCTGAACTTAAAAAGGGAAAAAGTTCTTTCATCGTATCTTCCAAAATTAAGGAATATAGGAAGAATTTCCCGCCTTGTCTAATGTATTTGCAGAAGTTTATAAATAAAACCTAATATGAACCCCGTAATTCTTTAAATTTGTAGGTTAGCTTTTCATTTCCTTTTTGCTTCAATAATTATCGAATCCTCTCTTCTGTCACTTACCAAATGACAAAAATGATACTTCCATTAAGAAGGTTTTTAGTAGCTTCTTGGTTATTGTTCACTTACATTTTGGCAATTGATATTACAAAGGACACCGTTGACCATGGAACAATTGATTTAAGTATTGGTGACATTACAGTCCACTCTGGAGCAACATGGTCCATTATTGATAATGCTATTTCTGTCTTTGTGGGTTCCTTAGATGTTCAATCAGGGGCGGGTTTTTACATCTCCCTGACATCATCATTAGTTGCCCTTCAAGTTACTATGACTTCCCTTCTTAGTTCCATTACCAATGATGGTATTATTTCATTCAATTCTGTCGATTCTTTAACTTCTTCAACGTATAACTTGGTGGGGGCATCCTTCACCAACAATGGTGAAATGTACTTGGGTGCTTCCGGTGTTCTTCCAAGTGTGATGTCTTTGACTGCAGCTTCCTGGAACAATAAAGGTTTATTGGTGTTCTATCAAAACCAAAGGACTTCAGGTTTTGTTACATTGGGTGCTCCAGGTCTTTCTATAACAAATAATGGTCAAATTTGTTTATACAACGAAGTCTACCAACAAACAACACCAATCACTGGTTCTGGTTGTATCACTGCTAAAGTTAATTCTTCTATTTACATTCCAAACTCACTCTTGTCCGTTGCTAGCACACAAAGCTTTTACCTAGCTGATAGCCAATCTTCGATAATAGCACAAGCAATTTCCCTTCCTCAAACATTTAACGTATATGGTTTTGGTAACGGTAACAAAATTGGTTTAAGCGTTCCACTTATTGGTATCCCTTTTTTGTTTAATGCCTATGATTATGATTCCTCATCAGGTATTTTGACATTAAGAGCAACACTATTAACTCAGAGATTCAACATCGGTCGAGGTTATAACCCTAGTTTGTTCCAAAGGGTTACTGATTTGGGTGGTGGGTTACAAACAACAATGTTGGGTAGTGTGCAGTACAATGGACCAGTTCCAGTGCGGCCTTTACCAGGCGCGTGTCAAATTCAATGTAAAAAACTTCCGATCGCTCCTGGAACTACTCCAACTGAATACACAACAACAATAACTACAACTAAATCTGATGGTTCCCAATTAACGGAAACAGGTGTTGTTGATATCAGCACCGATACAAAGGGTTCCTGGTATACTTCCACTACTATTTTCACAACATCTTCGAGACCATCTCCTACTACAGTATCATCCACTACACGACCTACGACAACTTCGTCAAAACCAATTCAAACTGAGTTCACCAAAACATGGACTACCACCAACACAGACGGATCAACTGGCAGCGACTCTGGTATTGTGAGCCAATCGGGATCCTCATTCACAACCTTGACAACCTTCCCAAGACCGGTCCAAACTGAATTCACCAAAACATGGACTACCACCAACAAAGACGGATCAACTGGCAGTGATTCTGGTATCGTGAGCCAATCGGGTTCTTCATTCACCACTGTTACTACATTCCCTAGACCGATCCAAACTGAGTTCACTTCTACTTGGGTAGGAACTAATAGTGATGGATCAGTTGGCAGTGATTCTGGTATTGTGAGCCAATCGGGATCTTCATTCACCACTGTTTCTACATTCCCAAGACCGATCCAAACTGAGTTCACCAAAACATGGACTACCACCAACAAAGACGGATCAACTGGCAGTGACTCTGGTATCGTGAGCCAATCGGGTTCTTCATTCACCACTGTTACTACATT
>JAKTVF010000414.1:5826-58576 GCA_030557055.1 Candida tetrigidarum | reverse complement strand
GATTCGAAAGAGCGAGAAATCGACTTCACAATGATCATAAATTCATCGACTAGCTATGTGTACACGCTTATCTGTGATGAATTCAAAAAAGAGGAAAAAAAGACGGAATTTCTCGGGGGTCTTTTTTTTCCACGATGGTACTTTTGGTACTGCGTAACGCTCTGTGAAGTCAAGAGAGTTGAATAACGGTGGATTGTGAACCGACGAAACTCAGCTTTCCAATGGTGGTGGAATCATCGATTGATCTTGTGTGTCCACTTAACTATTACACCTTCAAATGAAAGGAGCTAAACCCGTGTTTTTCGGGGGAACGCCAAAAAACCCCGATTTCCATGGTGGTATTTCTGGTAATTCCAAGTGAACGCGAGATGCCAAACACATCAACTACGGTGGATTCGAAAGAGCGAGAAATTGACTTTCCAATCATAGCAAATTCATCGACTTACTATGTGTACACGCTTATCTGTGATGAATTCAAAAAAGAGGAAAAAAACACGGAATTTCTCGGGGGTTCGAGGGGGTCTTTTTTTTCCACGATGGCACTTTTGGTACTGCGTAACGCCCTGTTGGGTCTAAAGAGATGAATTAGGGTGGGCTCAAGACCGACGAAACTCAGCTTTCCAATGGTGGTGGAATCATCGATTGATCATGCGCGCCCATTTAACTATTAATGAAAGAATTGAATGGAGCTAAACCCGTGTTTTTCGGGGGAACGCCAAAAAACCCCGATTTCCATGGTGGTACTTTTGGTAATTCCAAGTGCACCAGAAACGACAGACGCTCCAACCACGGTGGATTCGAAAGAGCGAGAAATTGACTTTCCAATGATCACAAATTCATCAACTAGCTATGTGTACACGCTTATCTGTGATGAATTCAAAAAAGAGGAAAAAAAGACGGAATTTCTCGGGGGTTCGAGGGGGTCTTTTTTTTCCACGATGGCACTTTTGGTACTGCGTAACGCTCTGTTCACATTAAACAGATCAGGTGGGGTGGGTTCAAGACCGACGAAACTCAGCTTTCCAATGGTGGTTGAATCGTCGATTGATCATGTGTGTCCGCTTAACTATTAGCACATCAATCCAATGGATCTAAAGCCGTGTTTTTCGGGGGAACTCGAAAAAACCCCTTTTTCCATGGTGGTATTTCTGGTAATTCCAAGACAACCCAAAGTCCTAGAGAGTCCAACCACGGTGGATTGCAACGAGCGAGAAATCGACTTTCCAATGATCACAAATTCATCAACTAGCTATGTGTACACGCTTATCTGTGATGAATTCAAAAAAGAGGAAAAAAAGACGGAATTTCTCGGGGGATCGAAGGGGTCTTTTTTTTCCATGATGGTACTTCTGGTACTGCGTAACGCTCTGATGAGTCTAAAGAGATGAATTGGGGTGGGTTCAAGACCGACGAAACTCAGCTTTCCAATGGTGGTTGAATCATCGATGGATCATGCGCGGCTATTTAACTATTAGCCGATCAATTGAAAGGAGATAACCCCGTGTTTTTCGGGGGAACGCCAAAAAACCCCGATTTCCACGATGGTATTTCTGGTAATTCCAAGTGCACCCAACATCCCAGACACTCCAGCTACGGTGGATTCGAAAGAGCGAGAAACCGACTTCACAATGATCATAAATTCATTGCTTTATCATTCCAGTTCGCTTATATATGATGAATTCAAAAAAGAGGAAAAAAGGGCACAATTTTTCGGGGGTCTTTTTTTTCCACGATGGTATTTGTGGTAATTCCAAGAGAACTAGAAGTGTTAAACAGTTCAATCGCGACGGCTTAGAAACTGCAGAAACCTGGGTTTCCAATGATACCTGAATCGTATACTAGCAGTCTGTTTCCATCGATATATTACGTCTTGAATCAAGATGAAGAAAAAGGGACTTTTTCGATGGAATCACCTTTTCCACGATGGCATTTTTGCGAATATTATGCGAACTACTATCCGCAAACAGTGCAGCTACGATGGATTTGGGAGACTGGACACCTGGCTTTCCAGTGGTGTTGGAATCTTAAACTGACTGTGTAAATCCATTGATCTATGAAGAAATATTTAATGTGGAATATTCTGTTGACCTACCCCTTGGGATTTTTTTATCGAATTTTTGTTAGGTATAATGTCGTTTTAGAGGTCAAAGTATTGAGTCTTTACATTTTGAGCTTGTTTTCTTGAAGCACCGACCATACTTGTTTAGAATACACTAATCTAACATCCTTAGAGTATTTCTGTGGTGATATATACGTATTTATTGTAATTTTTATAATCTCGGGTATACACGTTATAGTATCGCGCGACACCCAAAAGTAAGTTCGATTTTTTTTTTTTCGTGGCAGTATAGAATGCTCTCGATTCATGAAGGAGCTTCCCCCTATTTTGGTTTTTTTTTTGTTCGGGGCCGACGAATTTCTTTAAACACGCATTACCTTGTCCATATCAATTTAACGAACCACCAGTACTTTTTTAAGAAAAATACCATAGTACAACATGTCAGTGGAGACACTATCTATTGGGAACGAATTGAAAGATTCGTACAAGCAAACCTCGAAATGGTTAAACAATGGTATTAATTGGTTACAAGACATATCTGACTTCTATCAAGAGAGATCAGCCTTGGAGAAGGAATACCTGAATAAACTTAGAGAATTAAGTAAAAAATATTTCGATAAGAAGGCAAGAGTTTCTGCTAGTTTATCAGTTGGTGATGAACCTGCCATAACACCTGGATCATTGGAAAATGCATCATTAGTGCTTTGGACTGATTTGTTGACCCAAACAGAAGCTATAGCTGATGAAAAGTCAAGTTTGGCAAGAGAGTTCCAAACCAAAATCACTGATAATTTGACCGGTTTGAAAAATAAATGTGAAAGAATTGGTAGACAAGTGGATTCAATCAATGATTATTTGACTCAAGAAAAGCAAAAGGTCGAAGATGATGTGAATAAATCCAAGAAGAATTATGATGCATTATGTCAAACTACTGAATCTGCTAGAGATAAGAATGAAAAATCGCCTAGTGACAAACATCAAAAACGATTAGATGAAAAACAAGTCACCATGAATAATGGGAAAAATGAATATTTGATCAAGATTAGTGTGGCGAATAGACTAAAAGATAAGTATTTTTATCAAGATGTCCCTGAACTTTTGGATTATATGCAAGAATTGAATGAAAATAGGGTTGCCATCGTGAATAAATTATTGAAGAATGCCTCGATTATAGAACGTAATTCATTGGATAGAGTTAAAGAAAAGTTACATTTGATAGATCAAACCATTGATCAGAACAATCCCAAATTGGATGTGGCTATGTTTATCAAGCATAATGCGGTTGATTGGAAAGAACCACAAGATTTTTATTTTATTCCATGTAGTTTCTGGCATGATGATGAAAGTTTGATTATCAAAGAACCAGAATTGACAGAATTGAAACGAAGACTTGCTGTTGCCTCGAACGAGTACTACAAGTATGAACAAAGTTGTCTTGATGTGAAACAGAAACTAGAAGAGAGTACTAACAAGAGGAAGCAAGACAATGAAGCAATAACATTGAAATTCGATGCTGGATTCCAAGGTTCATTAGCTATATTGGACAAGTTTATGAAAGAAGATACCAACAGAGTTAAAAATGAAGTGGAAATTGAAATTATCCAAAACTTTGCAGGTGATAAAGATTTAAGTTATGTTGCACCCGTCAAGGAAAAGAAATCAAGATTTGGATTCTTAACTGGTGGAGGTGGTAGTACTAAAAAATCACTGGGCAGTGGGGCAAATCTGCAAGCACCAGAAGGTCATTCCATAAACCCAGTGAAAACGAGTTCATCGTTACACAGTGGTATTTTTGATTTACGTCGTAACAAGAGTACCAAAAGTATTCTTGGAGATAATAATAGTGTTGGTACATCCGGAACAAGTGGGACTATTGAAGCCAAGGCACTTTACGATTATGCCGCAGGTGGTTCTGATGAAACAACTATATCTGCAGGTGATCAATTTATAGTACTTGAAGAAGACGATGGATCTGGATGGACTTTGATTAAAGGGTATCAAGGACAAGGTTTAGTTCCTACTTCATATATTGAAATCACCAGTCGACCTGCAGCAAGTGGAGCCACTGGGACACCTCCACAACAACAGCAACAACAAAAAAAGAAAGGACCTGCTGTGGCACCAAGACGTGGAGCTAAGAAAGTTCAACACCTAGAGGCATTGTATGACTACACTGCTGATGGTGAAGATGAACTAACTATACATGCTGGTGATCATATAATCTTAGTTCTGGATGATACTGATGGTAGTGGTTGGACAGAAGGTGAACTTAATGGACAGACCGGTATGTTTCCTACAAGTTATGTGAAAAAGATCTAATAAATAATACATGTCATTAGATAATTATATATATAGGTTTACAAATAAAAGTACTTTGTTGTTCTTCTTCGAAAATCATCAATCTGAAATGTATATATTACTTGAAAAGTGTGGATGTTTTTTATTTTGCAAAACTAATATACATATTAATTAATATATAATTAAACACAACCTAGAAAGAATAACGACAACCAAAGTGTAATCCAAACATCCAGGGATTACTTCATGTGTAATTTTAATTTATCATTCTTAATGGTTTTCACCTGGGATTTCAAAAACAACTTGTTTACCAGTCAATTTTGAGTATAATTGTTGGAAAGAGTCCAATTTGTAGTCAACAGCAGTGGAGTCTTTAGAATCCAACAAGACTTTTTGGATTTTGTTACCACCAACCAAGTATCTAACTCTTTTACCGATGATTTCAGTTGGGAAAACCAAATCTTCCAAGATTTTATCGTGAACAGCGGTCAAAGTTCTTGATCTTGGTCTCTTTTGTTGTTTTCTGGCTTTTCTAGCTGGTTTTGGCAAGATTCTTCTTTCAGCTAAGAAAACAACGTGTCTATCTGGGAATTTCTTTTCTAATTCTCTGGTCAATCTAGTTTGGACTTTTCTGTATGATTGTAATGATGGTGGTGGAACAAAGACAGCTAAGGCTTTTTTACCTCCAGCAACATCAATTTCTTTGATAGATTTGAATTGTAATGGTCTCAATTCAGCTTTTAAGTCAGCTTGGGATTCCAAGTCAACGAAAGCTTGAGCAACTTTTAATTCCAATTCAGTTGGGTTTTCAGACAAGATCTTAGAAGACATGATGGTTATGGATTGTATGACTCTATTATTATGTTAGTGATTTTAGGAAAAAAAACTCCCCTCTAAGGTATACTATTGTGAAGATTCATTTTTCACTAGAAAAAAACGAGTACTTTTTGCAGTTTACGACGCGAGAACCTGTAAAAAAAGTTTGTTAGTAAAGTGAGGAAAAAAAATTACCAAAGAATTTTTTCCAGTGAGTACTGCATGAGGCAGATCTTGCATGTGTGTTAGGGTTGCAGCCCTAGATATTAGTATTTTTTTTCCGACAACTTCCGAGTCAATCCTGAATTTCCGGTCTCTGAACGTGTATCGGCTGCTCCAACTCACACACACACTCTACAGCGAGACTAAAACAAAAATTACTAATTTTATATTAATGCGAAGATCCCAGGAAATGTAAAAGGGAAACTCAATTACGTGGGGGTGAGATTGTGAGCGACAACACAAAGGAAATACATAAATAATCCATTTTACTTGCTCTTTCAATTTTTCTAAAAAATTGTATGATAAGAACATTTATTAGACAATTACCAAGAACTACATCACGTCAATTAACCATGTCAGCAGCATCACCAGTTGAATCAGCCAAAAAATTGGCTGCTTATAGAGCAGTCGATGAAAACTTCCCTACAAATGCCAAAGTCATTGGTATCGGATCAGGATCGACCGTTATTTATGTTGCCGAAAGAGTTGGTCAATTAGCCAACAAAGATTCGTTTGTTTGTATCCCAACTGGATTCCAATCCAAACAATTGATCATTGATAATGGATTGAAATTGGGTGCTATTGAACAATACCCAGATTTGGACATTGCCTTTGATGGGGCCGATGAAGTTGACTCACAATTGAATTTGATTAAAGGTGGTGGTGCTTGTTTGTTCCAAGAGAAATTAGTTGCTGCTGCAGCAAAGAAATTCATCGTTGTTGCTGATTATAGAAAGGAAAGTAAGAAATTGGGTGAAAGTTGGAGACAAGGTGTACCGATTGAAATTGTTCCTAACTCATATGCCAAGATCACTAAAGAATTGTACGAATTGGGAGCTAAAAAGGTAACTTTAAGACAAGGTGGTAAGGCTAAAGCTGGACCAGTTATAACCGATAACAATAACTTTTTATTGGATGCAGACTTTGGGGAAATCGAAGATCCAGAAAAATTACACAAACAAATTAAATTACTTGTTGGTGTAGTGGAAACTGGGTTGTTTACTGATATGGCTGACAAGGCTTATTTCGGTGAAGAAGACGGTAGTGTTGCTGTTTGGGGTCAATAGTTTTATTATACTAAGTGTATAAGTAATATACTTACTTGAGTAAAAGTGGGATGATTTGTATTATTACTTTTCGTGAATTATACTAATAGTACATAAATATGTTAGTGATATGAAGATAACAAAAAGAGGTTTTCTTGAATTGAATAGTAATTTTTTTAAAAAAAAGAAAACATATATGAGAAGGGGTGAGACGAAGAATGGTACGGCTGATACTGTGTAGTTGTTGGGGAAGTATATGTGGATGATTTGATGATGGTGGTAGTGGTGATGACGATGGTTGCGAAAAAAAATTAGTATGACTAATTCTTGGAGTGGGAAGAAATCCAGTTCAAAGTTTCAACTAATCCAGTACCATCGATAGCAATGGTTGGAATGACGGACCAAGTATGATCACCAGTTAATTTACTCAACTCAAATCTTTCAATCAATTCCTTTGGTTTAACAGCACCTTCAACATCTTGTTTGTTAGCCAAGACGACCAATAAACAATTGGCCAATTCTTTATCGGATATAATTCTAAACAATTCTTGTTTTGATTCTTCTAATCTATCAACATCCAGGGAATCAACAACATAGATCAAGGCATTTGTTCCGGTGAAATAATGTCTCCACAAAGGTCTAATTCTTTCTTGACCACCACAATCCCATACAGCAAATGAAACATTCTTGTGTTTGACGGTTTCAACGTTAAAACCAACGGTAGGTACTGTTTTGGAGGTTTTACCCAATTTCAATTTATATAATATGGTTGTTTTACCGGCATTATCTAAACCCAACATTAATATTCTCATTTCACGGTTCTTGAACAATTTTGACTATTAAACAATGTTAGTAAACCCTGAGGTGATATTCCTAGACTGGTTATAAAGATCAACGTACCATTATAGACCCCATCTTGGATATTTGTGTTTGTGTGTATAATAATATATGAGGTGTTAATTAGAAGGTGAACAAAGTCGAAAGGCAAGGGAAAGTAGGAAAGTTAAATACAATAATGGATGGAAGAAGTGTTAAGATCACTTAGGAAGAAGATAAGAAAGGTAAAAAGAACGTAAATCAGTTAATTGAAGAAGAAAATGAAAAGATTTTGTTGGATTTTTTTTTTTTCTTTTTTGGAAGTAGTTTAATTAAAGAAAAGACAACTCGTGTGTTTTTTTTTTCTTTCTTTCTTTGTTTCTGTTTATTTATTTTAGTCGCGTAAGAGAAAGTTGTGTCGTGTCGTGTTGTGCTGTGTTGTGTTATGTAATGCGTGTTGAATTGTAGTGTAAGGTTATGAGAGAGAGAGAGAAAAAATAATCAAACGAATGAAAATTTTGTATTAGACGAGAGGAAGGAGTATGAGAATGAGTATGAGAATGAGAGAATGGGAATGTTATCCACAAAGTTAAAACTTATATTCCATGTCATCAATGAACGTTTACTTACGTTACAGATACTGATTTAAGTTTCAACATTAATAAGATACGTTTATGATGGAGGGAGTTATAATCAGATCAATGAAACGATTCTAGAACTCTCTCTCACCCACACAGACCCACATTAACCAGGGTTTGTGACTCCTTATTATATTTTAGTGGATAATATAATTGAGCTTATTCGTGAAAACAATAAATGTAAAACTTTAATCCACAAAATAATAACCCAAATAAATTTCATTAATGGTTATATTCACTTCCCCTATTTTTCTCAATTTACCCATTTTCAGCCATCTATGGTTAAGTTGTATAAGCTCTATTGCTCATAGACTACAATGGAATGTATGTTACAAGGGAAGTAGATGACACGTCATAGTGACTACAGATGGTTAGTCCGAAGGCATGTATATATATAAACCAACACAAATTTCAAACAAATTTAGTTGGCACGGCACATCATTCTTCTGTTAGGTTATAATGTGTATCTCACGTGATACGCAACATGTGAGAAACTACAATCTCCTAAAAAAACGGGGATTTAATATTCAATATATATTAATAGAGACCAAACTTTCCTTGGTTTTTCACAAGCCAAAATTGATAAATCATTTTT
Source organism: Candida tetrigidarum (assembly GCA_030557055.1). Lineage (NCBI taxonomy): Eukaryota > Fungi > Ascomycota > Pichiomycetes > Serinales > Debaryomycetaceae > Candida > Candida tetrigidarum. Next base: position 50,086 of record JAKTVF010000414.1, on the reverse strand, counting down.
TTTTTTCCTTTTTGTTTTTAACTTCCGCTATGAAATATTTTTATTTTTTCTGCTGGTAGTGATTTTGTGGAGAATTTATCAAGATACCTCGGCTTCGCATTTCTATCAACATAATATTAAAAATTACAATCCGAGGAGAGAGATATCCAGTGTCTTTGACTGTACTTGTTCAATTGCCACCCATTAATGGTGGTATACAGATACCCTTTGTAGATATAATACTAACCCATCAGAAGTCATGCTAACTTTACTATCCAGCATCATTCATCTACTCTCAAACCGCCAATGGGGAGGAGATAGTGTTGCTTCCGTGGGCAAAATTGCCAGAATATCCTGTATATAAACTCCCCACTACACTTATTTTCCTATTCAGAACTTTTTTGTTCGCCCTCACTTCCCCCTACCCCATAATTTCATAAGATAAAACAACTTATACTTTGTTTTTATATAAATTTAAACCTTTTTCCCCCAGGTATATTTTCCAACAATTTTATTTCATTTATTTTCTTTTTCATTTCTTCTATTTCATTTCATTTTAAATCTAACATTATTGTTCTATTTATTTAGTTAAATTACAATGTCAGTTAAAAGTAAACTTGCCGAAAAATCCCCAGATGATGTTGTCATCGTTGCAGCATACAGAACTGCCCAAACCAAAGGTGGTAAAGGTGGATTCAGAAACGTTGGATCTGATTTCCTTTTATACGCATTAACCAAAGAATTCTTAAAGAAAACCGGTGTTGATCCAAAGATTATCCAAGATGCAGCCATCGGTAATGTCTTGAACAGAAGATCTGGTGATTTCGAACACAGAGGTGCTTTATTAGCTGCTGGTATTCCATACACCACTCCTTTCATTGCCATCAACAGACAATGTTCTTCTGGTTTAATGGCCATTTCTCAAATTGCAAACAAGATCAAGACTGGTGAAATCGAATGTGGTTTGGCTGGTGGTGCTGAAAGTATGACCAAAAACTATGGTCCAGATGCCATTGTTCACATTGACCCTGCTCTTGCTGAAAACCCAGAATTTGTTAAAAACAACATTCCTATGGGTATCACCAACGAAAACGTTTGTGCTAAATTCAACGTTGCCAGAGATGCTCAAGATCAATTTGCTGCTGAATCTTACCAAAAGGCTGAACAAGCTCAAAAGGCTGGTAAATTCGATGACGAAATCTTGCCAATTGAAGTTTTCCAAGAAGAAGACGATGATGATGATGAAGATGAAGATGCTGAACCAAAAGAAATCAAGGTCACCATTAGTAAAGATGATGGAATTAGAGGTGGTGTTACCAAAGAAAAATTGGCCAAGATTAAACCAGCTTTCAGAGATGATGGTGTTTCCACCGCTGGTAACTCTTCTCAAGTTTCCGATGGTGCTGCCTTGGTGTTGTTGATGAAACGTTCTTTTGCTGAACAACACGGTTTCAAACCATTGGCCAAATACGTTTCTTGTGCCATTGCTGGTGTTCCACCTGAAATTATGGGTATTGGTCCAGCCGTTGCCATTCCAAAAGTTTTGAAACAAAATGGTTTGTCTGTTGATGATATCGATGTTTATGAAATTAATGAAGCCTTTGCTGGTCAATGTTTGTACTCCATTGAAAGCTGTAACATTGACAGATCTAAAGTTAACATCAATGGTGGTGCCATTGCCTTGGGTCATCCATTGGGTGTCACTGGTGCTCGTCAATATGCTACCATCTTGAGATTGTTGAAACCAGGTCAAGTTGGTCTTACTTCTATGTGTATTGGTACTGGTATGGGTGCTGCCTCTGTTTTAGTTAGAGAATAGATTTAGTTAATGGTGCAGGACGCATATATATATACAACTAGTGCAAATAAAAATAAAACAAAAAAAATACAGTAAAATACATATACATGATTGAGGTGAAAATTTTCATCACTTCTATGACGTATGATGTGGTCTAGAGTACACGACTTTTGTGCAACCTATCTCTAAGAACCTAACTCTTATACTACTATTCTCTGTGTCAACTAGGGTCATTATTTGTACTGTATTGGTTGGTAGATAGACAATCAATAAATGATAATTTTCTTGGGGTGGTCAATTTTATATAAATTTTTGTTGAAATATATGATGAAAATATATATACTACCACGGAAATAACTTACTTCTTCCTCAAAGATGTCGGGGAACAGTAACTATCATTCGGAATACAATAACATCACCAATATGATGTAGAATATCAGTTTCCATGTAATATAGTTCATCCTTTCGTGGTTCATGGTTTCCCCGTTTCCGGGTTCTATATATCTACTTCCTCGCTCTCGCGTTCACCTCAATGCCATGAAAAAAAAAAAAAAATTCTCTTTGCATTCTGTCATCACTAATTATCACAAGAACAGACACGTTATTATAGATCTTGATAGAATTATCATCATAGCGTCTCCACAAACACTTGATTATCCAAATGGTTGATAATTCAGAACATAATATCCCAGTTTTAATTAACCAATTCATAGCCGCTATTGGTACTGATGAGGGACAATCGTCAGCAAACACATATACAGATGAATTATCATCATTGATCGCAACAAATCAATTATCATTATTACAATTTATTCAATTCTTGGGACCTACTTTGACGTCAGAGACTGATTTAATAAGAAGTAAAAGTGTTCAATGTTTAAGTTTAACGATTAAGAAATTGGATGTGATGAAATTGAGTAAACATGATGTGAATGTTTTGCTTGATTTTTATATTCATAAACTTAAAGATAGTGATGAATTAAGTTTACAATTTGCATTACTTGGAATGGGTTATTTAGTTGAATGTAATGGGTTTTTAAATACTTATATTGAAAAAGTATTGAATGTGTTGGAGAAACATTATCAACCTAAGAAACATTTAGCTAAAGTTCGATATGAAGCATTTGTGATTTTAGATAAGGTGTTAGATAAATTCCATGAGTATTTGACATCTACCACAAGGTTAGAATTGGGTAATTTATATGTGAAAACATTTATAAACATTGCATCAGGTGAAAAGGATCCCCGGAATTTATTAATTTCATTTGGATTAAATAAGAAAATTAATACTTGGTTTAAATTTGATTCTAAATCAAATGAATTACATAAACAATTCATTGGTGATTTATTTGATATTTGTTTTTGTTACTTCCCAATATCTTTTAAACCACCTCCAAATGATCCCTACAAGATAACATCGGAAGATTTGAAAATCAAATTACGTCAAGCCATCGCATCACAATCTCAATATGCTAATGATTCTTTCCCTAGTTTGATTGAAAAATTAACCTCGACTAATCCAATGATTAGAAATGATACTTTGAAAACAATAGATTTATGTGTTGAAAGCTATGACCCTAGAACAATCGAGGAGTTTTCGGTAACTTTATGGAATGCATTGAAATTCGAAATATTACATAATGAAATTGATTCGGTATTTAAACCTATTAATGATACCATCATACCGGATAATTATGAAGATATTGATGATAATGATGAATTCAAACCATTGGTTTTAACTTTGGTTATTCTTAATCGGATTATACTGAAAATCCCCCAACCTGAAATGATGTTACAAATAGTGGTGGATGAATTGAAACCATATTTGGTGGTGATTAAAGATAAATCAAAGAAAGCTAGTTTGATTTTGAGTTCATTAGGTTCAACTTCTGTTGATAATTTGAATTATATTGTTGATTTCGTGTTCCAGTATGATGTTTGGGGGAAGTACTTGAATATTGAGAGCGATGCTAAACCTGAAGCTGATACTACTACGAAAGAATTGGATATAAATGAAGAGGATGCTTCTTTGAATATTGCCAAACAAAGAGATTTAATAGATAGTATTGGATACGTCTTGACATCATATCAGGTATTACAACCAAAGGGAGAAACAACTCCCCATTTATTGGAGTTCAAAGATTATTTATTAATCATTTTGGGTCAATTGTTATCTGTTACTTCAGATCAGGAGAAAACATTAAAGATCAAAACCATTCAACAATTGATAAAACTTGTTAAATTACCGAACTTCTTAACTACTACCGAATTAGATTTAATCTTGGGTAATTATTTCAAGAGCTTCATCTTGCAGACCACACAAAAACAAAAAGATGTTATATTGCAAGAAATCATTAATGGATTAGTTGATTGTATGCAAAACAACACCAACGTCACTTTATCTGTTATTGAATTGATTATAAATCCATTATTGAATGAATTACAAGATGATAATGTTGAACAATATGAATTTATTTTATCCATAATTGGTGATTTATGTGTGAATTATCAAGTCTTGGAAGTTCTTTCAATTAGATTGCTTAATAAATTGTCGAATATCAGTACGTCTCCGTCACTGAACGATTTACGATTGTACACCATCATAATTGAGTTGTTTATTAAATTGATCAATCAAATTGAAAAAAATCAACAATTTTTAACTAATTCATGGTATAAGAACTTCATTCCGAAATTTTTACACAATATTTTGAGTGTTATTCCAGTAGGAAACAAGGAGGATGACGAACAGTATGAAATTATTGAACTTACAGGTGATTTACTTGGTTTAATTATCAAGTTTATTGATGTCAGTAAACATCAAAGTATTCTCGATGCATTATTCACGGTTTATTTCACAAACGATACAACCACGCAAGGTTCATTTGAATACCCACTGAATTTATTAGAAACTCCATCATTCTATATAAGTATCTTTAACAAGATTTTGAGTTCTATTGACAAATCATGTGTGTTTGAAAATTACAAACCTATTATTGATCAACTCATACATATTATTAATGGGTTGAAAGATGAGAAATCTTTAAGAATTCAGTATTTAATGACTTTATCGTTGATATTCAATAAGATTGTTGCTGATGGAGATACAGTGGAAGAATATTTGAAGTTACCGGAACAACCAATAACTGAAGAATACCTTATAAAATTTGAAGAATATATCTGGATCCTTAAAGGATTGATTATTAAACTTGATAAATTTGGTATGAAATCGTTGGATGGATTGTTAGAATTATTTGAAACTACTGATAATTTAACCATCAAGAAACTCATCTCGAAATCATTACCTATTTTATTTATTGATTTGAAGATTTTCATCAATTCAACTCCAGATATCAAACAAACCAAGATAATTTCCAAGGTTAAAAACTTGAATGTTAAATTATTATACAAGCAACAAATCTTCACCAAGGTCTTACCATATTTGATAAATTCAGATACTGATTTCAATATTAAATTCCATGGATTGTCCTTAGTTATTGAGAATTTATCCACTAATATCTTGATTAATAATTTACAAGAAGTATTACCAATTGTATTGAAATCATTCCAAAACGTTGACTTGAATAAAAAATCATCATTGATAATCTTGAGTATAATTCTTAAAGAAAATGAATCGATTTTATCCCCGGATGATGTATTAACGTTGATTCCAATATTGGTGGAATTATCTACAACAAACAAGTTGGAAACTATCAGAGTATCAAGTTTGACCAATTTATTATTAATCGTGGACAAATTCCCGCAATTGATTAACAAAAAACAACTCCTAAAAGAAATATCACCAGTTTTAGATGATAGGAAAAGAACAGTACGTAAATTAGCCATAGATTTGCGTCAAAACCTATACGAAATGAAGTAAAATAATATACAATATATACTCTAATCGGAATCACTTTCATTATAATCAACCGGGGCCAAACCAGGAGTTAAACCAGGATATGAAATAACACCACTTTGGATTTTCTCTTCAAATTCTTTATCCCCTTCTTTATCACCTTTACCAAATCTTAATACTTTCTTTCTTAATCTTTTCCCTTTTTGAGATTTCAACAGATCTAATAATTCAGAACTTATCATATTAAACTCTTCATTGATTTCAAAATCATCTATTTTGGAAGAACTTTCTAATTTATTAATGTTTTTCTTGACTAATTTACCCAAATATTTCAAATCCGTTTCATTTTTTTCTTTTTTATTCTTGATATGATTATACTTCACAAACCTATCAAATGCTTTATTCTGTTCTTTAATCTTCTTAATCTTGAGTGCTTCCTTCCTCTTTTGTTTCTTCTTGTTTAGTTTTAACTGCGATGACTTGCTGCTACTGCTATTCGTCTTGTCAGGTCCTGGAAAAAGTTGATTTGATGTACCTGTCTTAATTGAGGTAGTGTTGGTATTTAGTATATTGGAAAATAAATTATTCACGGTATTTTCAGCTTGGTATTTCGAAGCATTGGAATTAAATGATGACATGTCTTATGGTGGTTGTTATTATTATTATTATGGAGATGTACTTCTCAACTCATCTGAAATATCTGATTTAATTTTTTTTTTTTTTGAATAATAATTTTTTTTCTCTAACTGTTTACAATGAGATGTCACGTGATTACAGCATCTGAGTAAGTATAACTCCGAAAAAACTACAAAAATTACAAAATTCACAAGGCACCTCAATGAAATTATTCCAGGGGACAAAGAAGGGTTGACGGGTAATTTTGTTCATTGTAATAATTCTACCAGTATCTTTTTGGGTGCAAAAGTGGACGGAGGTTATATTACATAGATAAGTAACAAAATCAAAAAACCACATGAATTGGTTAAAAATAAATTATGTGGGGGAAGAGAAAACGGAATATATGACGGAGGTGGAGAGAGAGAATGAGTTACGAAATTATCACAAACCAAATAAAGAATGAATTTATTGAAAATAACCGATGATGTTTTGAAATATTCGTTGTGGAATTTCAGCATTTATCACAGATGACATTATACAATCTTAGGAAGGGTATGAATAGTAGAATAAACAGTATCATTAGAGAGGTGATAGAGAATAAGGTCTTGTCTATACCATGACAGTCGGGATGGATTTATTGACAGTAAGTAACAATACAAACTCCGATACCATTTCATTTGTTATCGTTGTGAAATTTTAAGTCGAAAAAATGTGGGGTGGGGCAGGGCGAAGAAGAAGATTGGCCGCGGTGTAATTATTTGCACACTATCAGTAATGTATAGCAAACGTTGAGCTAGTGATTTCAGTTGCTTAAGTAAAACCGAGGCATTGTGGTTAACTATGGGCGGAGCAATTGTTTCCCAATTAGGAAATATCACATGAAAAATTAGACAGAAACGAGAAACAGTGTGAGAGAGGGGGTTTATGTGCAGTACGACATATGCCACTGTCTAAGAGAGAGAGATTGCGTAATACGAACAAAATTGGACAAAAAAGAAATTTTTATTTACCCCAAAGTTTTCCTTTAGTGAATATAGGTTTAGTTTTTCATATGCAATTTTCTATGTATTGAAAACGAAAGAAAAAAAACTAATAACCAAGTTGTATAAATATTCAACAAGTTTTCCAACAATCTGAAATTTTTTTTATTTCTAACTTCTTTTCTTCTTTTCTTCTTTTTTTCTTTCTATATCTAATCTTAGTATCATATTTCTCCCCCCATACTATTTTAATTTAAATCATATACACAATGTCAGTCGAAGCCGATGGATTTAACGCCTCCACTTTATTTAAGGAATTGCAAGAAGGTTTGGGTGACAAATCTAAAGCCCAAGAAGCCGTCAAAGCTGTCAATGCCATCATTGTCATCACTTTGAAGAACAAAGAAGGTAAAGAACAAAGTTGGTTGTTGGACTTGAAAAAAGCCGGTACTTTGGCTAAAGTTGACGGTGCTCCACCAAAGGGTGACGTTCAATTGATCTTGAAAGATGCTGATTTCGTCAAATTGGCTAACAACAAAGTCAACGGTCAAAAATTGTTCATGAACGGTAAATTGAAAGTCAAGGGTAACATGATGAAGGCTACTGCTATTGAATCCGTCTTCAAGAAATTGGACCCAAGACCAAAATTATAAGCTTGTTTGGTTTTTCTACCTATTTAGATTCAACTTCATCTTACAATTTTGCTAGTCTATTTGTTTTATGATATGAAATGAAAAATTGATCATCTTTATATAAATCATTATCCTTATTAAGAGTTTTTTTTTTTATTTTTTATTATATATTCATAAGTATTTAGATAATATTTATTGCAATACATATACATTAAATAAATAATTGTTGTAGAAATTAACTCCGCAGTATTACGTGAATCTAAGAGTGTCGTTTGAACACTAAACAAGTGACCTATCCTCTAGAGATATATCATTGCTGGCATCTTTTTCAAACCCCCTGAATTATTATATTTTTTTCGTATAACCGAGCCATGGCCACGCGAGTCCAGTGATAAGATTTGCTGAGGATGTTTTATGTATCAGTATTGCAATACATCGTAACTCTAATAGTGATTGCATTAATCAGAGGCTTAAGTTAAGTCTACTTCTATCTCTTATTCTATTTACTCTTCCTTTGCTTTGTATACCTACATGTATCATTCCAAAGAGTGAGACTTGCTAGATAATAAATTAAGGAGCACCCATGATTTTGTAGCCAGTGAAAGGCTTTGGTCCGTATCGCCCATGAACGGACTAGCTTCCTTGGTACTGACGATATTGGTAGAGAACTACCAGGCGATTATATACCCATAGCTACTCCTGTAAACCTAGCATAAATCATATTGTCCAACTTCCCACGACCTTTTTCTATTTTTTTTTTTCCACTTCCTTTCTCAACGCGAACCAATTGTATTGCAAGAATTTCAAACTCTTTAACTGGAACCAATTCATCCAAAAAAATTTCACCTAAACTAAACGTGGAAACGACAAAGCAATACACAACCCCCCTACACCCTTTCCACTTCAATCCTACTACACCTCCACTTCGATCCAATTACATCACTCATTATTTTTTGTTTGTCAATTTGGAATAATCATATAACTTATCCCCTTCATATTATATTTATAGACCATTCCACTTTGAAAGAAATATGATATCAAGAACATTACTCAAAAGAGCTGTTCCAGCTACAAGATTCTTAAGAACATTCACCACTTCCAACGTCAGATTCAGTGCACATGAAGAAGAGTTGGTCAATTTAAACAATGAACCAAGACCAAAACCAACAGAACAATATGTTCCATTAATCAACCCTACCGAAAAGTATAAAGTTCAAATTGAAGAATTACATAAATTCGGTACTTATATCATGTCATGTTTACCTAAATATATCCAACAATTTTCCGTTTGGAAAGATGAATTAACTATATATGTTGCTCCATCAGCACTCAGACCAGTTATGTTGTATTTAAGAGATCACACCTCATGTCAATTCAAAGCAGTCATGGATGTCACTGCTGCTGATTATCCTTCAAGAACCAATAGATTTGATGTCGTGTATAACTTGTTAAGTGTTAGACATAACTCAAGAATTAGAGTCAAGACTTATGCTAGTGAAACCAGTCCAGTTCCTTCCATCACTCCATTTTTCAACGGGGCTAATTGGTATGAAAGAGAAACTTATGATTTGTTTGGTGTTTTCTTTGTTGGTCACCCAGATTTAAGAAGAATCATGACTGATTATGGGTTCGAAGGTCATCCTTTAAGAAAAGATTTCCCAACTACTGGTTACACTGAAGTTAGATACGATGAAGAAAAGAAGAGAGTTATTTACGAACCTTTGGAATTGACTCAAGCTTGGAGAAATTTCACTGTTGGTTCATCTGTTTGGGAACCAGTTGGTGAAGGTAAAGATTTCACTCCTGAATCTTTTAAATTGCCAACTCCTGAACCAGAACCAGAACAAGAAGGTGAACAAAAGAAGTAGAGACCCATACCCTTCTCCAAATGAACATAAAAAGGTAAACAAAAAAAAATTAATAATAGTAACAATAATAATAAAGGAAGTTTCCTATATATATACTATAAATAGTTCTTTTATTTTAAGGCATCAACTTGTTGATTCAATTTAATCATTTCTTGATTTCGAGTATTCAAGAAATCTTCCAATGTAGATACTTGAGTTTGGATATCTTCAACGTCCTGTTTAACCAGAGCCAAATCAACTTTCTTACCACTTTTGCTCAATTGCTCTTGCTTATATTTCAACAATTGTTCAAATTCGTATTTTACCAACATTCTTTCTTCTTGATCCTTGGCACTTGATTTATTTCCATTACTTACTTTTTCCAACAATTGTTCTAAATCATGTAATTCTCTTCTTAATCTAACTTCTTCCCAGTCTGTACCTTCTGTGGAAGAGAAATCTGTGCCTCGTTCATTTCTCGTTGAAGAACCTCCGATTTTAGTAAGATAATCTTCAGCAAAAGATCGTTTGCTTGCTTGTGAAGAAGTGGTCAGCATAGGTTTTGCCTGGGCATCTAAATCATAATTTGGCACCTCTTTAGAAAAAGTGGCTCTTAAACTTGCTGGAACACCTCGAGGAATCCTCTTGCCATTTTCTCTTTGGTTTAAAATATGTAAGAAAACCAACGTTTGATCCTTATCTATAGTTTCAAATGATTTAGGGTTGACTAAATTCCAAGCAGATGAGATTTCTTCCCGTGGTACATTTTTCAAACTATCATATAATCCACTCAATGAATTAAATTTAATTCTTCCATATGAATCACTATTTGAATCATATATTTTTTCATAAGTCGATCTATCAGTTGGTGATATATACCAATCAAAATCATTTCTTAATCCATCTTCATCCAAATCATCTATATCCTGAGATCCAAAATCATTATTTCCTTGATTAACAGCTTTGTTGGCTTGAATTAAGGCGATTTTCGATGATGGAATTAACCATGATGGTAAAGTACTTGGAACTTCTTTGAAATTACCATTGATTAAATCAAATATTAATCTCATGACAATACAAAATTCCTCAAAATCTAATTTCCCATCATTATCAATATCACTCAATTCCCAAATCAAGGATAATTGTGATTCTGGTAATCGAGAATTTTTCAATACGGGGGAAACTTTATCTCCAGTTAATTTGTTATCCACTGGTTTTAAACCTTGGAAGATTTGCCAATACTTTTTAATTTCAGCTTCTTCTAATCGTGGCATGGTGATAGTGTTGTAGTGTAAGGAATTTTTTTGGAAACAACGGTGGGTAGGGCGGAGGGCACTGATTATATGAAAGTCAACCTTTTTTTTTCCCGGTTGGATTTTTTTCGTTGGTGGTATTGAAAGACTTAATTCTTTTTTAACCCCAACTGCACCCAACTGGTTTTCTCTATATTAACAAGAAGTAAACAGAATAATAGCAGATGATAAGGGTGATTGCTTCCATTCAGAGATTAACACAAGTTGTATATACTCCTAGTGATTATTGGTGTTATCATACAAACAACTCTTAATATTGTCCCCTGGCACACGACTAATCAATTGTTTTTTTTGTTTGTTTGTTCTACGTCACCACATTGTAGATCTTCTAATATATGAGGAGGAGTAACGCCCAGTTGATATGTGATAAGTTAAATCATGTGTCATTGGAATTTAATTCCTAACGCCAATGATTCTGTGTGAATTAGCAGCACTGTATCTCTTAATCATCTCCATTAATATCATCTTCTATTTACGGTTGAATTGTTGTGTAAACTACATATGTAACCCCAACTAACATACACGCCCACAAAATACAAACACAAACCCAAACACAAACAAATCACCACCACTCTAAGAAACAAATTGAACAGCAAAAAAAAAAAAATTTCAGGATCAGAAAGAAAGAAAATTCTCCAAAACAAATAACAATTACAATTACCACCACAACATTCAATCTCCATATTAAACTATTCCTTCTTACTCGTCGTTTAGAAATTACCCCTTTAAAAGAGAAGAACAACAATAGAAAATAGAAAATAGAAAAGAATAGTGGAAAAAGATCAAGAACTAAAGATGGAACTATCTAAACCTTCAACACCATTAAGTGTTGTTCTTGGGAGAATGCCAAAACTATCTTTACAACAACAACAACAACAATCACAATTTGCCCATTCTAATGTCAGCATCGATCTAATTACCCTTGCTATAAACGAATGTATGGCAATGGCTTCAGCGGTAAGAAAAATGAATCGTTGGAATCAGAGTGGAGTAGCAGCATTATTGACAGCTGGTGATATCTTTGGATCCAACGACGACGATGATCTTGACGCTGATGGATTGACTAGTAGTTTGGGAATAATCTCAAGTAATTTCTCGTCAGATAGAAATTCATCCGCTGGTCAAGGACATGGTCTGCATCATCATAGCCGCCATAACAATTCCTCTACAGGAAGCGGAAGTGGTGGCGGTAGTGGAAGTGGCGGCGGTAGTGGGGGAGCAGCAAATCAGAGATCAGTTCAAGGGAATCTATTAATCTCGTCGTTTTTGCAATTGAAATCTATATTAATTGAAGCCAAGAATATCTATGATATTGATAGTTTGACATTGTTGCAACCATTTTTGTTGGTGATCAAATCAAGTTCTACTTCGGGTTACATCACTGCGTTATCCTTAAACTCAATTTCCAAGTTCTTGTCATATGATATCATTTCTTTGAAATCGAAGAATTTGCAAAACTCATTGATCCAGATTATTTCCTCCTTAACACATTGTCGTTTTGAAGCAGCTGACCAGAATTCAGACGATGCTGTGTTGTTGAAAGTTTTGCGATTATTAGAGAGATTAATTGAAAACCCATTATCTAGTTTATTACCTAATGATGTGGTCACTGAGGTGGTGCAAACTTGTTTATCGTTGGCATGTAACAAGAAGAGGAGTGAGGTTTTAAGAAGAGCAGCAGAAATGTCCATGGATTCAATCACAGTGGAAATCTTCAGTAGACTTAAAGATATTGAACCTGAACCTGAACACGGTGATGATTTACAGACAAATTTCTCCGATACAAAGTTACCAGAGGATATAATGGGTGGTACTGACATCAAGCTGTCGGAAATAAACACTCCAAGAAACCTGCACTCCGACACAGAAGAGGGTGATCAACAACAAACTGCCGAACAAAACGAAAAAGAGCCAAAAGGAGAAGAGGGGGAAGAAGAACAAAAAGAATCTAATGATGATGACGATAAACAGGAAAATGAAGGTGTTCCACAATCGGTTGAGACCACTACTGAAGAACCATTCGGTATTGTGTGTATCAATGATTTCTTGGGGATTTTAGTATCTATGATCTCCCCATCAAACCAATACCAACACATGGAAAGCACTAGAGTATTTGCGTTGTCGTTAATAAATACAGCAATCGAAGTTGCTGGTTTAGAAATCCCAAAGAATCCTTCATTGTTAACCTTGGTAGCTGATCCTATTTCCAAACATGTGTTGCAAATAATCACCACCACTGAATCTCCAGCACTTTTAAAAGCCTCCTTGCAATTATTTTCCACTATCGTCATTGTTTTAGGGAAACAGTTGAAACCACAATTTGAGTTATCAGCTACATTGATTTTCCAATCTATCCTTCCACAACAAACCAAGAACGACAACAACAAGATCAATGGAGGTTCCCACATGTCATTGAGAAATGCTGTTTCAAAGGAAGTCTTGATTGAATCCTTAAGTTTGCTTTGGACCAGATGTCCTGATTTCTTTACCAGATTATTTATAGATTACGATTGTGATTTTGAAAAATCGGACTTGGCTAACAACTTCTTACAATTCTTATGTAAGTTGTCGCTACCAGAGTCTGCTTTAATCACCACTGATAACGTACCACCATTGTGTTTGGAAGGTATGCTTTCATTTATTTCTGGGGTCAACGAGAGAAGCAAGGGATTCAAGTCAACAGGAGACGATAATATGCATCAGTTAATCCAAAAGAGACACAAAAAAACTGCATTCATCAAATGTGCAGAATTGTTGAATGAAAAACCCAAACAGGGAATCAAAGAATTGGCCAAGGAAGGATTTATCAAAGATGAAAACGATTTACAAGAAGTTGCCAAATTCTTTTTTTCAAAATCAGGAAGATTGGATAAGAAAGTATTGGGAGAATTCTTGGCTAAACCTTCTAATTCGGAATTATTTGGATATTTTATAGATTTGTTTGAATTCACTGATTTGAGAGTGGATGAAGCTTTGAGGATTTTATTAAGAACTTTCAGATTACCTGGTGAATCCCAACAGATTGAAAGAGTTGTTGAAAGATTTGCCGAAAGGTATGTACAATGTCAAGCATATTCAGCCGGTAGTGCTCCACCGTCACCTAAAAAACTTCAACAAACCCCATCAGTGGAACAACCAATTCCTAAAGAAGGCGGTGCTAATACTACTGGTGGTGGTGGAGAAGAAGAACTCGAGCCAGTTAAACCAGATAAGGATTCTGTATTTGTGTTGTCATATTCTGTCATTATGTTGAATACAGATTTACATAATCCACAAGTCAAGCAACAAATGTTGTTGGAAGATTACAGAAGAAATTTGAGAGGGGTGTACAATGGTAAAGATTTCCCAGAATGGTACCTTGCCAGAATATATCTGTCGATTAAAGATCGTGAGATCATTATGCCTGAAGAACATCATGGTACGGACAAATGGTTTGATGATTCTTGGAATAATATGGTTTCGACTCAAAATTACACACTTGTTGATCAAGTTGAGTTTACCAGCGATGAAATTTGTCAGTTTGATAAAGTATTATTTGCAATGATTTCTGATTCGTTGATTGATACCATTCTTCAAGTATTCAAAGAAGCTTCAGATGATCATATAATCACTCGTTTGATGTCTTCGATCGATAAGATTGCCAGTATTTGCTTGAAATACGAATTAACGGAACCTATTGATAAGTTGACCAATGCCTTATGCGAGTTGAGTACTTTGACCAACCATGAAGTTTCCAAAAAAGTGCTTGAAGAAAATGCCAACAATAGCAACAACAACATTCGTCCTCAGATCCCAATCACCCAAATTAAAATTGAGAAAAAAGAGGAAGAAATATATGTCAGTGAATTGGCCGTTTTCTTTGGCCGTGATTTCAAGGCACAATTATCCACCGTTGTGTTGTTCCGCTTGATTAAAAGAAGTAATTGCAAGATTACTGATTCATGGGATAAAATCGTGCAAATTATTTTGCGATTATTTGAAAATTGTTTAATCAACCCGAACTTATTCCAGGAATTCCAGAATAAAGTTAAATTGGGTCCAATTTCTAAAGTTAAACCATTGTTTATTATCAAGAAAATTAAACCATTAAATAATTCCGGGTTGTTGTCGAATTTTGCCTCATTCTTGAGAGGTTATTCTGATGAACCTCCTGAACCTAGTGATGTTGAGATTGAATCCACTTTGTCTACAATGGACTGTGTCAAGTCGTTGAATATATCCAACATCTTTGCAATGGTGTCTAAAGGTCCCGTAGAAGGCTTGAAAAAATTTGTTTCGTTATTGTTGGCAGCATTGCCAGAACTCGATGACAAGACCAAGAGATATTATGAAACAGAAACATTATTCATATTGGAAGTATCTGTATGTTTCTGTTTGTTGTTGCAAGATGATGAGAAATTGATGAACCAAGTGTTTGATAGCCTCAACCAAGTTAAAGATATTTCCAAAAAAGGGCAATTAAGAGTATTGGCTTATAAGTTGTTATTGTTGAGATATTTGAAGAATGAAGAATACTTGATTGCCACCCTTAAATTATTGGAAAATTTCGACAAAGAGTTGATTGGTAAGCAAGGTAATCAAATATTACAACCATTGTTATCATTGATTGATGATGATTCCTGGTGTTGTAAGAAATTATTAGTTGAAGAAGAGTATTGGAAATCGTTGAGAATCTTTGCTGGTTTCCAGACATATGCAGTTGAAATATTAGGATTCTTGGAAACGTTGATTAAAAGTAATGACATCATACCAGAGAATTACGTGTTAATCTTGGGATTATTAGATGAGGTTTCATCTTTGGGAGCAGTTGGATCACAATTCGAACAAGAACATGATAATTTAGGAAGCGATTCTAAGAAAGTTATTGAGAATGAGTATTTCAGAGACCTTGTTGATTTATCCAAACATTCCATTTCATTAACTTCGGAATTAAACTTTATTGTGAGACAAGATAATTTCAAGAATAAAGGGATGTCATATTCATTGATTCAGGCATTAGCTCATCAATGTTTTAATCCATGTCGTGAAGTTAGGGAATTTGCTGTTTTGAAGTTACAAAATATTGCTTTATCTCTTGAGACATCACCAACATCTGAGAAAGATCAGCATCATGGAGAAGAACAAGAACAAGGACAAGAGCTTACAAGTTTTGGAATATTTGAGTTTGGATTATTCCCATTATTGATTGAATTGACCAAACCAGAAGTTTTCAAGACTGATAGACTAGGATTCATTAAGACCCAGTTTGAAATTTTCCAATTGGTTTGTAAAGTATTCTTGAAAAAGATTGATGATTTGAAATTTGAAGAGGTTGAAAAAATTTGGTTTGGATTATTGGAAAATTTCAAGAATTTGAAGATTTCTACCAATAATGAATATAATGAAAATTGTATTGAATTGATTAAGAATATGATTTTGGTGTTGCAGAATATTAAATTTTTGGATCCAGTGGAGAATAAACAAATTTATCAAGCTTCATGTGATAAAATGGATGAAATTTACCCACAGTTGAAGAATGAATTGATGGTTAATGATCAACAATCAGAAGTGAAGGAGGCTAAGCAAGAAACAAAGACAGATGAAGAAGAAACCAAGGAAGAGCCGGAGGAAGCAAAGGAAACTCCTGAGAATACAAGTAAGGCTGAGAAAGAAGAATAGACTGCCAGTCAAAACAACATATTTGTATTATAGCAACATGAAATATGGAAAAGGATATAGATTTATATTATTATTCGTATACATAAATAAATAATTAATTAATTATTTACTTACCTACATAAATCATGGGGCTCATTTCAGACTTAGCACAAAAAAAATAAAAACTTAGCGAAAAAAAAAAAAAAAAAGATCCAATGAAAAATTCCAATCTAAGAAGTTCATCGCATCATAGAAGTATACAGTTTACTTTATTTTACAAATAGACGAACAACAGACTATCAATAATGGTTAATACTAAAACATACACTGAAAGAGGATCAACTCATCCATCCAAAGTTGCACAACGTTTATTCCAATTAATGGAATCCAAGAAAACCAATTTATGTGCCTCAGTAGATGTCACCACGACCAAAGAATTTCTTTCATTGATTGATCAATTAGGACCATTTATTTGTTTAGTCAAGACTCACATTGATATAATTTCTGATTTCTCATATGAAGGGACGATTATTCCATTATTAGAATTATCTAAACGTCATAACTTCATGATTTTCGAAGATCGTAAATTCGCTGATATTGGAAACACGGTGAAATTGCAATATACTTCAGGGGTTTATAAAATCAGTTCCTGGAGTGATATAACTAATGCTCATGGTGTTACTGGCCAGGGAGTGATTGAAGGATTAAAAAAAGGAGCAGAAGAAACGGAAACTAATGAACCTAGAGGATTATTAATGTTGGCTGAATTATCATCGAAAGGATCATTGGCATATGGAGAATATACTTCAAAGACAATTGAAATTGCTAAAAGTGATAAAGAGTTTGTGATTGGGTTTATTGCGCAAGGTGATATGGGAGGTCGTGAAGAAGGATTTGATTGGATTATTATGACTCCTGGTGTGGGATTGGATGATAAAGGTGATGCTTTGGGTCAACAATATAGAACTGTTGATGAAGTGATAAATACCGGTACTGATATTATCATTGTTGGAAGAGGATTGTTTGGTAAAGGTAGAGATCCCCAAGTTGAAGGTAAAAGATATAGAGATGCTGGATGGAACGCATACTTGAAGAAAACCGGTCAACTTTAGGTATCAAAGAAGAATAAATAAATATAAATAAATAGTCTATATACACAATTTCTAAGCTTCTAGAACTTCATTATAATCTTCGAAATTATCAGATAATTTAGTTCTCATGATTTCAAACACTAATAAAGCAATAGAAGTTGCCGGAATGGTGGTTAATGCATTTCGAACAAATCCAGAATACGCCGCTTCAAACCAAGTTACATTAGCTCTTTGTTTCATTCTTAATACTTGTTTAAACGTATCCACATAAGAATTATAATATAATGTGATAAATGGTTTATGATTACCACCACCAGGAGAATTCTTCGCTTTGGCAGCATTATAAACATCTAATGCTTCTAATCTTGATAAATGGATTTTTTGTACTTTTGAAATTGGATATTGAATAGCTAACAAAGAAGCAGCAGCAGACGCACCAGCTAATAAAACAAACAGGGATTTTAAAATCTTCATCAGTTTATATCGTTCCAATTTTAATAATTTTTCATCGACTTGATCTTCATCCCATTTAAACCATTTTTGTAATTCTTCTTTAATCACTCGTTCACTTTTTTTATAATATACAATCAAGCGATACGTTAAATTATAACCTTGAGTTTTAATCGTTTCAAAAGTAGAAAAATAAAACGCAAATCCAAAACTTTCTTTAATTAATGAAAATCCATACCCGGCAAACACCCCAACCAATCCAATTTCTTTTAATTTATTAAATCCAAATTTCCATAAATTATCATGATTCCCTTCTAACATCTCCAGGACCGTCAGTCTAGTATATATGGCATCCACGGGAGCAGCCGCTAAGGATTGCATTGCCCCGGCAGCAAACCCGGCTTTCCATGTATCCACCGGTGCATACCAATTAAAATCATGTCGTTTCCTTTCTCCCTTGGTAGTGGGTGACTCGGATTCACGTTTCTTGGTATAATGATCCAACATGGTTAAATATGTAGTATACAAAATAATCCCCGTGGCGGAATTGGCAATTAATGGAGGTAATAATTGATCTGGGATGAATTTCCAACCTTCGGTACGCAAGACATTAATAATCATCCCTATGGAAGAATGGGTCCTGAATTTATAAGGTTTATTAGAAATCCCATCATGTTTATCTGCAAGTGCCTTCACATATCGAAGATAATCAAATCTTGACGGTCGGAATAATTTAACTGGTGTACGTAGGTATAATGTTTGAAGTTGGTATATTAATGCTCGAATACCGGCTGCTGATAATGAAACCGTAGGATTACTGGCTTGTTTCTTATCTGTTGATGTAGTAACAGGAGAAGAAGAAGAACTATGTAGGGCAGTAGAGCTAAGTGCATCGTTGTAGATTATTGAACTGCTGAAAAGGTTTAGTAGATCAGGAGCATTCTTTATTATATTCATGGTAAGTAAGGATTCTAGTATCTATTCTTTCTATATCATCGATAACGCAGTGGCAACTAACAAAAATGGTGGGAGGTTGGCTTGTTGAATAAACGGTAAAACTGATATCTAAGGTGGCTATCCAGATCTGAGGTAAATTTTTTTTTTTTTTTCTTAAGTTCTATTTTTTGTTTTCTTTTTTTCCCAACCGTTGGACTCGTTTATCGCCGTGTCACAATATTGTCCCCCCTCCTTTCCTCCCACGAGGTCGTGTTGAATGTGTTGTAATATAATTTTTTTCTTTTTTTTGCAATTATCTATATAATAAATAAATAAATAAATATTTTTCTTTGGTACACCTATAAACTGTTTAATATCAATCTTGGATATTTGGTTCAACACAATGCTTAACATAATCATGAACAATATCAGCATCAAACTCAAACCCAAAGAATTTTCCAAGGGTCTCGTCAATTAATTCATCATTCAATTCAATCTTATCAGTAATTGGAATGTGTTTCAATTTGGCAATTTTCGCTTCACTAACCACACTATCATCAATCATTAAAAACTGAAATAAATCCCAGATCTTCTCAATGTATCTGGCAAAACTATCTCTTGACCCAAAGATATAATCAATCAAAAAAGGCCAATTTTGGTCAGTTACCCGTGACTTGAAATCGTAAATAAGATCAGTCAAATCGTCAATAGGGTCTTCGGAATCGTTGATATACTTGTTAAAATCACCAATTAGACTTGCACAAGTACCAAAACTACTAACATTGTCATCCAATTCTTTGATGTGTTCATTGGTGCCAAACACGTTTGTCGTAGTTTGAAATTGTTGCACCATGACATTATAAATCTTCGGTAAATCAATCTTGAAACGTTTGTGATTGTTAATCAAGTTTTTCAATAATACTAAAAACAACCCTTGGAAAACTATACTTTGATAAAATTGTTTGATGTAACATAACGAGAAATTTGATAACATCATTGACAATAGCGTATTATTTGATCTGGCGTTCAAGTGGTTAAAATGATTAAACAAGTTCATAATGGTGGTCAAGTATGTAGTATATCTCAAACTAGGGAAGTAATTCGACTCGATCCTAATAAATGATAACCATTTAATGAATAATAATAAAATACGCTGGTTTTCAATCAACAACTCAACTTCCGATACTGTCACTGGAGAATCTGGTCGTGGTAGGTTGTCTTGAAGGTATTTCAATTCATTCTTTAACGTACCAAGGATATAAGAATACAATAATAAATAATCCTTGATGATTCCTCTGACCGAAGTGGTATTTCTTGATCTTCTATAGTACATCCCCCAGACATCAAGGGTACTTTGGCTAATGGGATCCATTTGCTTATGTTTGTAAAGTACATCCAACAACTTTTTATGAGGAACAACGGTATTTTTCAATTGATTTGAAAGTAATAACGATCCTTTGAATTGGAAAAATGTAAACTCTATTTCAACTAACCTGATTTGTATCCAATATTTGGCTAATGTCTTAAACACCTTGGATTCTGGGTATGATGCACCATTATCATCAGTCATATTATCCAGGGCAGGTGACGTGCTGGTATCATTATTAGGATCCTGGATGATACTGATAAAATCATTATTCAAAACTAAGTAATTCAACAAATTATTGTATTCAAGGTAGTTCTCCACCATCATGTCGTTATAATCAAAATAGTTTTTGGCAATCAAATACCAGTCCATTAAATAAATGACATCGGTTAAGCTTTCATATGATAAGATTTTTGCTTTGATAAATTTTGAAATTTTAATCCAGTCATCAATAATGTCATTTTTGGGTTTGTACAAAGTCTTTTCAAGTAAAAAGTTGTTAGTGTTAGAGTTACTGTCACCAAAGTAAAACAACAACCCATTGGCAAGAATTAAAAAAAGTAAACTCAAATCCCTTAATTCTATTAAACTGAACGACATGTTCAAGCTCAAGTTTTTGGGGTTATCATCGTCAATTGCCAATAGTTTATTGTACGTTAGTTTATTTTGGTCCATTATTGCTTGGTAATCTTGGGTATCGATCAATATTGGGTTAACAGTGTTCAAGTAACAAGTGGTTAAAGATTCACATCGGGCAAAATCGTTTGGTAATAGTCTTTTTATTCTTTTGATATCAACCATGGTTAAATCAATGACTCGTTGACGATCAAGTACGGATAAACTTTCAATGATATCACCCGAATGGATATCATCGATAAAATTAACGGTTGTTTGGTTGGCACCCTTGGGTGTTGGTAAGGTTAAAAAGTTTATGGAATGATACGTTCCAGTGGTTGGTTTCTGAGGTTGGAAACGTGGTTGGTTTGGACGAGGTTCAATCATGGTATGAGGTATTTTCAGATCGGCATTAGATGCTCCATTGTCAGTATTGTTGTTGTTAGTATTGTTGTTAGTATTATTGTTGTTGTTAGTATTGTTGTTGTTATTATTGTGATGGTTGTTGGAGGTTGTAGCAGGATCCGAGGTTGAGGATGTTGACGTTGATGGGGAAGCATCTGCATGATGAATTGAATTATTACGAGAACGTAAGGTACTATCATGTAGACGATTCAATTTTTCTAAATTTAATGAAGTGGCGTCAATGGAACTGGCTAATGAAGGGATACAATCGGTACTGGTATTGTAAATTTGGACGAAATCATTTGATAATCTCATTTTCTTGATCTTGGACCGTTTCTTCCTTTCGTTGATTTTGTTCAATTCCAGTTCTGAAGGAGGTTGTGGTGGTTGCAATAGACATCGGTTGATTCTTTTAAATTTTTTACACGCGGTACAAGGAATTTGTAGGTCACATTTTATTTTCAATAGTTTGCAAGGACCGCAACTATAACTTCTTCTTTGTCTTTTTGGTTTATTGTCATTGCTGATAGTACTCGATGAAGATGTGCCACGATTAGGAGTAGGGATAGAATTATGTTGAGATGTGTATGATGTGGATAAAGAGGAGGATGAGGCAGCGGTTAATTCTGGAGTCGATGTGTGTGTATTAGTAGCTGATGCAGTAGCTGTAGAAGTAGTAGTAGATGAAGCTGTGAGTGGTGTTGGTGTTTGTAATGGTGGTGAAGTTGATTTTGTTGATGTGGTTGTTGTTGTGGCGGTTATTGTAGTTGGCGGTTGTGTTGGCGGTTGAGTTATTACTTCATTTTTAGGTGTAGTTGTATTTGATGACGATGATGAAGGTGGTGCTGATGATGATGATGCTGATGGTGATTGATGTGATTGTTCTGTTTTCGATGTAAGTGATACAAGGTTAGATAGATTATTGTCCATTATAATGTGGAATCCAAAGTGTTGTAAAAAGAAGTGGTGGATTTAGTTAACAAGGAAGAAGAAAAAAAAAATCAAAAATTGGTTGTCTCGTATAAATAAATAAATTGAATACAACACAAGAGAGAGACGTTGGTTGTCAAAAAAAAAAAAAGTTTTTTTGTGATTAGTTTTGTTTTGTTGGAAAGGGTTAATAAACTTATTGTGAAAGTAATTGTCTCTTTAAAAAGTGGGAGAAAATGTGTCAAGTAATAATTCACAGTGGTGGGGGGAGGAGGAAGGAATGATGATGATACCTTAAGGTGAATGAACTAATGAACTAAAACTATAACTTTAAAACAATGAAATAATGAAAATCAATGAACTGAAATTCTATTTGTATAGAAACAAAAAAAAAAAAATTTTAGTGGTGGGTGGATATTAACAGAAGTAAAACAATTTATATTACAAATCCCTGAACTAAAAAAACAACACCTAAACCTAACAATGGTAGTAGTGGTAGTAGTGGTGGTAGTAACAATGGTAGTAATAATTATCAATGGAAGGTAAATAACAATTAATAATTCCAATAATAATTTCTTTTAAAGTTAATCTAACAAGAGATAGATAGTCTGGGTTATTATTTATTGATGTAAGTTGGAGTATAACTAAGTATCCCATACCTTTAACTTATTGGTTATAATAATAATAATCTATTGGTTGGTGTAAATGTGTAAATGTTTGTGGCACAACAATTAATGAAAATAAAAAAACAAGGGGAGTACTGCATATAACCAACGATGATTTACCCATCGGATTTATCATTTCTTGTAATTTCGTCTATGTGCATATTTCACTTACTCCAACGTACATACATACATACATCCTACACCCACATGTTTACTAACCATCAAATTAATAAACAATAACAACACTCGTGACTTTACATAATATCTTTCACTAATTGTCATATGTAAAAAACAGAGGCTATGTCCTCTCCATCACAAGTTTCAGTTCTATCATTCCTAGACCAATTATTAGAATTCCTGCCCCACGCACTCTCGTTATCTCCTCCTCTCAACTTCTCCACCTCCCCACCTCTCCTCCACCTCCTTCCACACTTCTCCCCTTTTTCTTTATAATAATATTCTTGTGCTTTTTTTTAGTTCTAATTTTGGCATCTGATCTTACCTCCTTTATTCTATTTCTTCATTACCGCCTCAAGAAATAATAAATACACAATTGCTTGATTTTTTGAACGTATAATTCTTATTGTTCTTCTCCTTGCATTGTTCTATTTATTCATTGCATCATTCCTGAATATCAAATAACAACAAATCAAATAAGAAATTACTTATTCTCCAATTCTCCAATTGTAGATCCTCTACATCTTGGTGAATTCTTTCTTTTTCTTCTAATTATTATTATTATCATAATTATTATTACATGTATTATTATAGTCTCCTTTTTTTTTACAAAGACAACAAACTCGGAGTTGTTTACTTTCTATATGCGTATAAAAGTAAGTTTTGTCTTGGTTTGTCTTGGTTTGTTCCAAGATTCCGTGATTTTCAATTTTCAAGTTCAACTTTATTCACTTTAAGTTAACTTTCTTAAATCCCTTGGGATTTATCCGTTTCTTTTTCTTATAAGATTTCCCATGTTAGCTAATTCTTAGATCTCTCTCTCATTCTCACACAATTCTATTCATTTCCATCATTACTTTATATGATATTTCTTTCCTTCTAATCATTCTATTCAAATGACACAAATACGGTTTTAAAAACTTACTTACTCCCCCTCTAATGTATATATAGATACATATATGCATTCCCTTCCCCTTCCCCCCTTTCCCTGCGTGATTCTGAACCAGTAATGTACCCACAGCACCTGAACATGTAATTATAATACGAAGGGGAATAATAATTTATTACATTTAAAACCAATACGAAACGACCAAGCATTATTTAAGAAATAAACAAAGAAACTAAAAATACACTGAGAAATAGTAAATAATTTAATGGAGATAGTAAATAGTTTCGTTCCGTGATTATTTTAAATAATCCAATGGAGATAGTAAATAGTTTCATTCCGTGATTATTTTAATACAATTGGTAAAGCTGTAAGGGATAATAGTTACCAACCGCGTAAGATGGTAGGATTATTACATTTAACAATAAGAGAGAAGTCATTGACTAGATGCAAATTAGCAGTTAGCAACGGTTGTGATGTAATCCAACTAATCCAAGTAAAAATTTCTCTTTGTCACGCGAATGGCGAAGTTCCAGTATCCATAATACTTCTACGTGTCATGGATTCGTGAGTCTTTGAGATGTTAGTATAAGTAACTACAGTATATGCTACAACTCTGATAGGATAACTGATGGGATCTCTATGGATTAAAAAAAAACGTGACCTATTGTTTTGTTTGATCCGTCAGTTTTTCCGTATTCACGTAAAACATTTATTTCCCCAGATTTTTAGTAACAAAAGAAAATTTATTTATCTAATCATTACAAAAAACAACAATCAACAACAACCAACAACAACTATCAACAACAACAATAGAGGATCATTCTTATTCCAAAAGTATATAAATAGTTTGAAATATCTTCCTGTCCATCCCTAGTATAACATTCTTACAGTAATCTTTCTCCAGAGATATACAGTTGTTGTTGTTTATCTTATCTTATTGTTTCCATTTGAACCGTTATTGCGTCTGTCAAATTTTTGTTTTTCTCGTATCTTAATCTTCTACAGCCACAATCACATTCACAATCACATTCCATATCTACAACAGTAGCAACTTTAAAATATAACACAACAGATACCAGATCACTACCTAGAATATTTTTTTTTGGTTTCTAAGAAGTATACCTTTTTTTCCCCACTTAGTTCCATTCCTCCATCCACTATTTATTACTGATATACAATGATTCTCTTCAATTTAACATCATTCACGATATTTATATTCCAATTTAATTTTATAAATTGTCTATTTATTCAATCCCAATACCTTCCATCACAATCCTTATTCACCTATGTTAAATCCTTCATCGTTCCAACCAGCTCTCCCTCATCATTTGAAGATTGGTTGACGTATCAAGAAGAAGTATGTTTCAGGTCAATTTTGAATAATATAGGGGGTGAATTCAGTGATCTAAATGATGAGAATTTATTACCCGGGGTAATAATAGCATCACCATCTAGATCTAATCCTAATTATTATTATCAATGGACTCGAGATGCCGCAATCACGTTGGATTTAATCACTAACCAAGTTTATCAAAATCCTAAAAATCAATCATTACGGGGTTTGATTGAATCGTATATTGAAAATACCCATAAATTACAACGAATCCCTAATAGATCAGGATCTGTTGAAACATATGAGAATTTGGGTGAGCCGAAATTTGAAGTGAATTTAACGCAATTTAATGATAATTGGGGTCGTCCACAACGTGATGGACCGGCGTTGAGGAGTATTTCAATCATGAAATATATACATGTTTTACAAGAATATCATATCCCGGTATTAAAACAATCTACGTTACACAATGCCAGGTTTATTTATTTTGAAATTATTAAACCGGATTTGATATATACTTTGAAATATTGGAATCAAAAAGGATTTGATTTATGGGAAGAAATATATGATTTTCATTTTTTCACTTCATTAGTACAACTTCATAGTTTATCGTGGGGTTTGAAATATTGTCGATTATTTAATGATTCAGTATCCTTCCAAAATGAATTATCTGATTCGATTAAGAAACTTTCTGATTTCATAAATCATGATTCCGGGTATATAAATCCATTAAAACCATATATTGTTTCTGGTCCTTCGATTTCTAATCAAGGTAAAAGAAATGGTCTTGACATCGCCACAATCCTCGCCAGTTTATATACTCATGAACATAATAACACAGATACCACCATCACCATTCCATATGATATTGATAATGGATATGTTTTAACCACGTTAAGTTCATTAATATCCGATATGAAATTCAGATATCCGATAAATCTTCAAGATAATTTCTTGGGTGTGGCCTTGGGAAGATATCCTGAAGATGTTTATGATGGATATCGACAAACTGAAGGAAACCCTTGGTTTATCAGTACTGCTACTGCAAGTGAATTTATATATCGATTTATTCATAATTTACAATCAAACAAACGGGATATTATTGTAAATAATTCAAATATTGATTTTTTCAAACCCTTTTTACCCCTAGATAGTAATTCCCAGGGTGATGATGATCAGGATAATTTTGATGAATTGATTATAAAATATAATACCCAAACCTATCTAATCATCTTGGATAATATGTTTAATTATGCTGATGGGTTTTTAAAAGTTATTCAAAAACATATTGGTAATAATGGTGAATTGAGTGAACAATTTAATAGAGTCAATGGGTATATGCAAGGTGCTAGGAAATTAACTTGGAGTTATGGTGCTGTTCATCAAGCTATCCTAGCAAGAAAGAAGCTCCTGTAACATATCATTTACAGATCACTAATAAAATAAACGATTACTATTATTTACTTATCAAAGTTATTTACAGTTTCAAATATTTTGATTTTTTCAAATTTAGAATCATCAGATGAATTATAACATTTCATTGATCTATCCAATAATTCATCCATCTCTTGATCTTTCAATAACACCTCTTCATCTTCATTTTCTTCTTGTTTAGATTTAAAATTCATCTTACTCAACTCCATCATTTCATTAATATTCAATTCTTGTTCATGTTTACCAAACTTCATGACTAATTTCTCCAATACTCGTTTACTTTCCGATTTACTTAATAAAATCTCTTCAATAGATTCTTTAATCATAAATCGATATATTTTCACCGGTTTCATTTGTCCAATTCGATGAACTCGATCAATTGCTTGTAAATCTGCTTGTGGATTCCAATCAGAATCCCATAATATAACCGTATCTGCTGCGGTTAAATTCAATCCTAATCCTCCCGCTCGGGTAGATAACAAGAAAATCTTTATTTGATCATCATTATTAAAGTCATCAATTTGTTCTTGTCTTAATTCATGATTCGTAGACCCATCTAAATAACATGTCTTGATCCCCATATTATATAAATACTCTTGTAATAATTCTAAAACTTTGGTAAATTGACAAAATATAAGTAATTTATGTCCATGAGGTAATAATTTCATAAGTAATTGATCTAATATTTGAAATTTACTCAGATTTTGGTTAACCAAATCCATAAATTTCCCCAACAACAATTCATCCTCGTCATCCCCATCATCCTCTGGGAATGGTTTATAATACATGTATGGAGAATTACAGATATTTCTTAATTGAATTAATTTCACATTTTGTAATTTCATCCGTCTAATATTAGAATAAATCTCTTTATATAATGAATCAATTATGATTTTTTGCTTCCTTGATTTGGTCTTTACTTTCCGTGCTTCTTCAATTGCTTCATCATATGATGGGATATTTGAATTCGTATCATCCCTTAAAGAATGCGTCTCTGATATTTCAAATTCATCATCACTATCGGCTTCTCTATAAGTGATATTTCTTCGTCTTTTAGTTCTCACATCTGGTACTATCTTGCTTCTCTTTCCCGATAAATACCCTTCAATATCAAACCCATCAAATAAATCCTTATGATTATTCTCAATAAACTCCCTCAAATTGACTTCAACTAAACTTTCAAACAATCTATTATCCAATGCATCCGCATAGATCTTTTTCTGTAATTTTGTCAATGGAATACGTAACAAGTATTCTTTCTTTGGTGGTAAGTTGGTAATCACATCTCGTTTCAATCTTCTTAATATAAATGGTTGCAAAATAGTATGCAAGTTTTTCACCAAAGTTTCTTGAATATTTTGTTTAATCAACCGCTTGGTTTCCTCATCTTCATCCAAATCTCCATTCTCATCGGCATTTGCAGCAAAGTTGGTCAACTCATCGAAATTAAACCATTGTTGAAATAATTCCAAATCTTGGAATATATCCGGTAAAATAAAATTCAATAATGACCATAATTCATTTAAATTATTCTGTAATGGTGTACCGGTGAGTAATAATCTATTAGAAACATCTAATTTCTTTAAAAACTTAATCAATAAACATTGACTATTCTTTAATCGATGGCCCTCGTCAACTATAAGATATTTCCAATCGACACCACTTAATTTCCCAAAATCACGGATTGACATTTCATAAGAAGTTAAAAATATTTGATTATTTCTCGCTAATTTATTTAAATTGATTCCAGCCCTTTCCTGTTTGGTGCCAATATATTTCACCACGTTAATCTTGGGTGCAAATTTTCTAATCTCATTATACCAATTAAACAACGTAGATACCGGTACCACAATTAAAAAAGGTCCTTTAATCCCGTTTTCTATCAAATAACTTAAAAATGAAATACATTGTAATGTTTTACCTAATCCCATTTCATCTGCTAATATCCCATTAAGTCCATTCTCATATAAAGTAACTAACCATTGTAATCCATCCAACTGGTAATCTTTTAATGTTCCGCCAGTGATCAACTTGGGTTGGTTTTTGTTTTCATTGCTAGTTGAAGATTGTGATTTCTCAATAGCTTCACGAGTTGACTTGGTAGATTCTGAAATGTTTGTACTCAACATAGACACCACATCTCTTGTGTCCTTCTTCTTAGGACCGGTCTTTCTCTTCTTTCTCCTTGGTGCTGATTCTGATTCTTCTTCAGGTTGTTGACCTAGAACTCTATTCTTATTCTCTAATGTTGATTGTAAGATATTATCAGCGATGATTTTGGAATAAAGTTGACTCTTTTCAATCAAATTATTCAATCGATCTAGTTTCCTATCTTTAGATAAATGATTAAACTCTTTTTGTTTCGATTGATCCTGTTCGTTGTTCAACTGTTGTTGTTCCTCTATGATCTGTTTTAATTTTAATTCATCATCGTTATCATCATCGGATGCTAATGGCGGACTAGTAGTCATGATGATTGGAAATATGGGGGGTTCTGATATTTGTTGCAAAACGGTTGTCTGAACCAAAAAAAGTAAAAAAAATCAAGTTGAAAAAAGCTTAGAGGAAAAAACAAGAATTTCAAACGCGTTATGTCTTCACTCACACGCGAAAAAAGCATTGATAGCTATACTAATGAAGCTACATCTGTACAATCACTTCCTATTTAAGTAATCAACATCACGTGGCAATTCCTAATCTCCAACACAACAACTCAACTCAACACACAACAAAAAAAAGAAATTAATCCGAGTAATTTATTGTTCATTTTTTACAGGTTACAAATTCGGTCATTGATAACCTGCAACTTTTGTCATGATGGCTTTTTTTTTTTTTTGGTTTTTGCAATGTTGTACCTGTAGCATTAGTTACGTCAACATCCACCTATCTGATAAATAAATAAAGTAAATCATCCTTCCAACCACACTTTTTTTTTTCCATTTTTATAATATAAGAAGAAGGAACTAATACTTCAAGACTATTGTGGTTGGATAACTTCTTATTACCTTAAAAAAAAAACCATCTTACTATACTTGCCATTATCATTGGGTATAAATATCAGTTAGATCAGTTTATTTAAGTACCCTCATCAGTGTTCGGCATTTAATTTCTACAACATCCTTCTAGTCTTTTCTTTATCGTTTTTTTGTTTTTTGTTATCAAAAGTGTCGTCCCTACGATTGAGATCAACCAATCTTATTCATTATCCTCAGATAAGATCATTTACAAGCGTTAGTCATAAAATGGGAAGAGAAAACATATTAAAATATCAATTGGAACATGATGCAGAGACCGATCTCGCCATTTCTCCACCTGGAACAAATGGTACCACCACACCATCAGAATCAACCAAACCAACTCGTGCGGCTGGTAAACATATAAATCTCCCATTTACATTATCTCCCGATTCAACATTACAAGATTACTTGCATAATAACAAATATTATGTTGATTCCGTGGAGCATAATCATGGTCATGAAGTATTTGAATTGAACGGTAAAGGACAATCTCCCCATACTTTATGGATTGGATGTAGTGACTCCAGAGCTGGTGAACAATGTTTGGCTACCTTGCCAGGGGAAATTTTTGTACATAGAAATATTGCCAATGTGGTCAATTCCAACGATATCAGTAGTCAGGGGGCTATCCAATTTGCTGTTGATGTGTTGAAGGTCAAGAAAATCATTGTTTGTGGTCATACAGATTGTGGAGGTATCTGGGCTTCCTTGTCGAAAAAGAAAATTGGTGGTGTTTTAGATTTGTGGTTGAATCCAGTCAGACATACAAGAGCAGCCAATTTGAAAATACTCAATGAATTGAACGATAAACCAAGAGAAAAGGCAAGAAAATTGGCAGAATTGAATGTCATTGCATCGGTGACTGCCTTGAAAAGACATCCAAGTGCCAGCATGGCTTTGAAGAAAGGTGAAATAGAGGTTTGGGGAATGATGTACGATGTTGCAACTGGTTATTTGTCACAAGTAGAGATCCCTGATGATGAGTTTGAAGATTTGTTCCATGTCCATGATGAACACGACGAAGAAGAATTTGACCCACACGCACATTAGTCAGTACTCCTGTATTCGGTTTCTTTTTTTGTACTTGACATAGATAGTTATAGATTTAGTAGTAGAGAGTTTGTATGTATATCTCGAAGCGCATATTTTTTTTTTGTTAATCTTTTATTTTTCCTATTGCAAAATATAACTCCGACATGCAAAAAAAAAAAATAACGACCGATTCACACGTGTGGACCAAATAATTATTTATTAATACATCTATATATATATTTATTTTGTATGTAAACCTGTAAACAGTGCAGAGAGACACATCTAAGTAGTTTGCCAGTTCAAGTTGAATCTACCTTCTGGAACTTGATAGTTTTCAATAATGGAAATAACTTCTTCAACCGTGTTCCCCACTTTAATAATTTCACCATTTTGTTGACTCAAGAATCCACAATCAACAAAACCTTGGATAGTTTTCAAAAAATTATCAAAATACCCATCAATATTGAAAATAACAATTGGTTTTGCATGAACATTCAATTGACACCAAGTAGTCACCTCTGCTAATTCATCAATAGTTCCGATTCCACCTGGTAAGGCAACAAAGGCATTTGCTTCTTGGGCCATTAATCTCTTTCTAGTGTGCATGTCTTTAACCAAGGTGGTTTTCCCATATTGAGCAGAATCAGGGATTGGAGTAGACCCATTATGGTTATTAATTGATTTCTTTAATTTTTCATTCAATGTTTCTTCATCAGTTCTTTCTCTATTAATCAATGCCTCGGGGATAATACCATGAACATAACCTCCGTTACTTGCACAACCTCTAGCTACGGCTCCCATTAACCCTGTGGATCCACCTCCATACACTAACCCCCATTTCTTAGCAGCTAATGTGGTACCGAACTTGGATGCTTCGTCCGCATAAATTTGTTTGTTTCCGAATGATGATCCGCAAAATACACATAATTTGAAATCTTCTTGTTGAGTCATGATGAATAGTTGGAGACGTATTAAAAAAAATTTGATTATATATGGATAGACAGACCAAAAAAAAAGACAAAAAGTTATGGGTCTATAAATAGTGGTTTGTAATAGCTGTTAAGATAAGAAAGTGTGACACAATTTTCCCAGAAGGTGTGTGGGTGTGAGATTCGGCTGCATTGTTCGAGGTGTAATAAAGTTTAGATATATTTGTTGTGATTGAAAAAAATTCGCGCACATCTATTTTCGTTCCGTAGGATGTTCCGAAGGATGTGAAGTTGTGGTGGTCACAAGTATGCCAGATAAACATATCCCACTATCGGAAAGTCTTCGAGGTTCTCTTATCAAAAGAAGCTTGTTTGTTCCAACGGATATTTCTCTTGATAGGAAGTAATTGGCTATATTGTTGGGTTTTTTTGGGGGGTTATTGGTGATTCCAGGTCAAAATCTGCATCAGCATCTCATAATGGAGGAGTACGTTTGACCAAAGCTCAAAAGAGTGTGGTAGAAATATCCACAACATTTGCTATGTGTAAATGAGTACTTCTCTACCCACCTTGATAAAAATTTATTGAATGGTGGGAATACTCGTCAATACCCAATTCTATCAAGATATAATCCACTCTAGTGTTTGTCTGAACGTTTTACCAATACAAATAATTGCAAAACCTCGAAGCAGTTATTATGATTTCGTTTATCAAACAAACAGTCGAGGTATTTTTCTACTTTGAGTAAAGATCGCCTTAGGTCTGGGCTTATTGCAATCAAAAATTCCGCGCGCGAATCGTCAAATACAGTGTTGTAATAGAAATGAATATACCAATACCAGAAGATCAACGAAGATTACCAAAATATAAATTCCCTACAGTATGTACCAGCAAATATCTCGCAATTCCCAATCTATCATTGGAACAAGCTGGTTCTGAAGTTGCAATTTGAGGTTGCTACAACATTGATATGATATTACGTAATTTTTGCGCCGGAAATACCCACATTTCGGAAACTTGACAACTTCTAGAACCCAAAAAAAAAAGGATAGCATTGAAGGAGAAACAGAATGTGTGTGTGTCTTGAGGATAGAGAGGAGTAACTTAGTCAAATTATCACTACCCAGAAACAGGGTAGTACGTCGTTGCTCGCGTTGTTCTGAAACAACCCTCTGTAAATCAAATTTTGTTTAGAAACTTAAACAAATACGGGTGGTGCTCAAATTGGCGCAAATCCCTGAATTCTTGCAATACAAAATAAAAAATAAAGCAAATAAAAAATAAGAAATAAGAAAATTGCATCAAGTAATAGGCGGATAATTGCATGCAGAAGTGGTAAAAATCATGAAATTCCTTGATTGACTGCATATCTTCTCCTACTATTCATTCTCGTCGTGGTCAACAACCCTTTCATTCACGTAACGCAAATATAATAAGTGAATAATAAAAAGGAAAAATTATTATAATTCCTAGGGT
The DNA here is from genome assembly GCA_030557055.1 of Candida tetrigidarum. Lineage (NCBI taxonomy): Eukaryota > Fungi > Ascomycota > Pichiomycetes > Serinales > Debaryomycetaceae > Candida > Candida tetrigidarum. Next base: position 16,684 of record JAKTVF010000414.1, on the reverse strand, counting down.
ATTGAGAAAATATCACGAGTTGAAGTTGTCATTGCGCAGCTACAGCTGGTATGTAGAATGTAAAACTACAGGATCAACTATAAGACGAAATAAGGAAAGGGGTGTAGCGAAAGAAAGGCGAACTACCAACAAAGGTAACATGGAAAGATTATTTGCAAATAATAACAATAAAAATAACACTAAAAACGTATACTACACAGCGCAGCTAACGTTTACATTTCCTTAAACCTGCCCCTCTCTCCTTTTTTTCATAATAATTCAGGAACCACATTTTAAATTTCTTGAGGAGGGTCTTGCTTACAATGGGAAATCTCCACCTTTTTTTAACCCTGGCAAAATATTGCTAAACCCATTTATCTCATGCCGGTTACAAGACAACAATACAAATTAAACTCACCCGATGATATCTCCCAATTCAGAAAAGTAATTGCGCAATCGATCATGAATCGTGAATCGAAGTTCATTACAGGCGGACGCTAATATAATGTATGTAGAAAGAAATAAAAGCTACAGAGAAAAGAACTTTCCATCACTACATAGTCTTGTAGATCTTTCTCATTTCAAATTTCATGTTTTAAAGAAGGTCACACCTTAGAGGGTGAATTTTTTTCCGAAAATTTTTGAAATTATTTACGGGGCGGATGGAAATAAGAATTTATTGGTGAAAATGTAAAGGATTTGACCCTGTATTGTGCAGATTGACCGAAAGGTTAATTGTAATCCTTTCTTCAATTTCTTCTATTAAAAAAACATTATTTTTTTTTTTATTACTTCCCTTTCATTTCAATTTGCTCCGATCATTCTATTTTTGGTTACTTTTTGGTGGATTAAAGGTGGAAATGGAAGCGATGGATGAATAATTTACTGTGGATCATTCTTCTTGTTTCAATTGCAAATCGAATACTGCTGGATAACGCCTGTGTTTACATTTCCATTTGTTGCAAATTTGAGAACCTCTTCTCTCCATATATTTTTTCCCTTTTCTGAGTTTGCATCACAGGCGATTCTTGAACAGGCCGCAGTGCCATGTTATTCAAAGCCACACACTTGCAATTACACTTTAAAGTACACACATCATCATACATACCCCCTTTCATTTTTGGTCAACTTGATACCTGTTTCATTGCAACAACCTCACGCATGGTGAAATTGAAGGAGTAAAAAAAAAATATGTAACTGCGAACCCAACGAACAAGAGAACGAACGCGTATAAACAACATGGAAAAAAAAAATTCTACTAGAAAAAAAAAATACGATTCTTTCGTCCCATTTCTTTTTCTTCTGGTTCTAGAACTACAACGCTACGTTTAGAAAAGGTATTAGACGATGGCTTAATCTCAGGGTGCTCCACTTACAAATAAGGATTCAAGATTATCATAGATCAACAATGAAGTATCATGGTGAAAAAAAAAAATAAAGAATAATAATAAATCCACTCGTAAGATTTTCCATATTTTGTTTCAACTTCATATCGGTATGTCGATTATTAATAGTGACACAAAACAGTAAATATGGCTTCAGGTTTACTATATGCTTAATTAATTTATTTTTATTTTCTTCTTCTATTTGCTGCAAATTCGGGTTGCATAGACAATGTAACATTTGTTTCCAAAACATAATTTTGTTTATAACTTTGTCTTTTTCGTATTACCAGAGTTTTTTCACACCTTAATCCAGCAATATTGAAAATAAAATCGCAAACAAACCACACTCAATATGATCGTATCCCTTTCAAATAATTCCTTGTTTCAAGTTTCAATTTTGAAAATCATAAACCATCATGATATGGGTTCATCAACCAGGATTCACAAAAGCCTCCAACAAAACTTTTCCTAGTCAATTATAACTATAAATACCAGGCAATAATCATCTAGATTTTTTTTTAAAATTCGTTTTCATTTCTTTTATTATATCATCAATCAAATAGAAACCATTACCACACAATGAAGTTTTCTAATGTTGCAGCTGCTGCTGTCCTTGCTTCCTCAACTTCAGCCTGTTTACTTCCAATCGTTGAATCACTTTTAGGTTGTGTTTATCCAAAACCTAAACCATACATACCTACCAAACCAGGTTGGGGTGGTAAACCAAAGCCATGTACTACTAGAATTCCACAAACCCGTACTACCATTATCATTCCATGTACCACTACTGGTGTTATTACTTATCAAGGTTCTGTCACTACTGTCACCTTGACCCCAGGTACTACTGTTGCTACCGTTCCACCAACCACTGTTACTGTTACTCCAACTGAAGGTCCTGCCACTGAAACTGTTACTCCACCAGGTACTCCAATTTACACTACTAAAGACATTCCATCTGTCATTACTGACATCCCAGTCGGTACCACTGTTACCTTGTCTGCTCCACAAGCCACCACTGTTACCGTCACTGCTCCAGGTAATGTTTACACAACTACCTTGACCTTCTCTCAAGGTATCACCACTCTTTCTCTTCCAACTGCTCCAGATACTGTTACTGTTACTCCAACCGGTCCAGCTCCAACTGGTCCAGCCCCAACCGGTCCAGTCATCCCAACTACCAACATTCCATCTGAAGGTACCACCGTCACCGTCACTGTTCCACAACCAACCACTGTCACTGTTACCGGTCCAGGTTACACTACCACCGTTACTTTGACTGAAGGTGACAACACTGTTACTCTTCCAGGTACTACTGTCACTGAAACCGGTCCAGGTTCTAACCCAACTGGTCCTAACCCAACTGGTCCTAACCCAACTGGTCCAGCCCCAACCGGTCCAGTCATCCCAACTACCAACATTCCATCTGAAGGTACCACCGTCACCGTCACTGTTCCACAACCAACCACTGTCACTGTTACCGGTCCAGGTTACACTACCACCGTTACTTTGACTGAAGGTGACAACACTGTTACTCTTCCAGGTACTACTGTCACTGAAACCGGTCCAGGTTCTAACCCAACTGGTCCTAACCCAACTGGTCCTAACCCAACTGGTCCTAACCCAACTGGTCCTAACCCAACTGGTCCTAACCCAACTGGTCCTAACCCAACTGGTCCAGTCATCCCAACTACAAACATTCCATCTGAAGGTACCACCGTCACCGTCACTGTTCCACAACCAACCACTGTCACTGTTACTGGTCCAGGTTACACCACCACTGTTACTTTGACTGAAGGTGACAACACTGTTACTCTTCCAGGTACTACTGTCACTGAAACCGGTCCAGGTTCTAACCCAACTGGTCCTAACCCAACTGGTCCTAACCCAACTGGTCCTAACCCAACTGGTCCTAACCCAACTGGTCCTAACCCAACTGGTCCAGCCCCAACTGGTCCTTCTGGTCAAGGATCTGTTGTTACTGTTACCGGTCCAGGATTCACCACCGTTATTACCAAGAGTCAACCATCTGGTCCTAACCCAACTGGTCCAGCCCCAACCGGTCCAGTTATCCCAACTACCAACATTCCATCTGAAGGTACCACCATCACTGTCACTGTTCCACAACCAACCACTGTCACTGTTACCGGTCCAGGTTACACTACCACCGTTACTTTGACTGAAGGTGACAACACTGTTACTCTTCCAGGAACTACTGTCACTGAAACCGGTCCAGGTTCTAACCCAACCGGTCCAGCTCCAACTGGTCCAAGCTCTGTCTTCCCAACTACTGACATTCCATCTGAAGGTACTACCGTCACTGTCACTGTTCCAAAACCAACCACTGTCACTGTCACTTGTCCAGGTTACACTACCACCGTTACTTTGACTGAAGGTGGTAACACTGTCACTCTTCCAGGAAGCACTACTACTGAAACCGTCCCAGGTTCTAACCCATCCGGTCCAGCCCCAACTGGTCCAGCTCCAACTGGTCCAGAATCTGTTGTCACTCTTACTGCTCCAGGTCCAGTCACTGAAACTGTCACTGGTCCAGGCTTCACCACTACCGTCACTTTGACTGAAGGTGCTAACACTCTCACTGTTCCAGGTTCTGGTTCTACCCCATCCGGTTCTTCCCCATCCGGTTCTTCTCCATCTGGTTCTTCTCCATCTGGTTCTTCTCCATCTGGTTCTTCTCCATCTGGTTCCAACCCATCCGGTCCAGGATCTGTTGTCACTGTCACTGCTCCAAAACCAACCACCGAAACCATCACTGGTCCAGGTTACACTACCACCGTTACTTTGACTGAAGGTCCAAACACCATCACAGTTCCAGGTTCAGGTTCCAACCCATCTGCTTCTGTTCCAACTGGTTCAATTCCAACTGGTTCTGGTCCAACTGGTTCTGGTCCAACTGGTACTATTCCAACTGGTTCTAGTCCATCCGGTACCTCTCCATCTGGTACTTCTCCATCTGGTACTTCTCCATCTGGCGGTGTCACTTGGACTCCACAACCAGGTTGGATTTGTCAATGTGTTAGAGCTTAAACTTTTTAAAGTTCTTCACTGACTATTCAAAAGAATATTCTGATATTCTTGTTGCCTTTTCGGTTGATTGAAAATATTTGATTTTTAATTATTATTATTTTTCGGTTTTCTTCCTTTATTAGTTCATTTTCGGTTTAATCTTTATGGTTATATTAATTTCCTTATTTGCTAGTCTGCATTGCTATTGGTGCTTACATTGATACCCACTACTAGTTTCACTTTATACATTCTTCATTCATATATTTTAGCTTTTTTTCGGTTCATTATATTTTATTTGAGTTTATGTACTTGTATATATATTTACAATGAAATATAAAGATTATTTTATCTTTTTTTAAAAATAAAGAATAACAGTAACAAAATTGTAGGCTTTGCATAATTTCTTTTTGGTTAGAATAAAATTATTTGGTGATATAGAATGAATATCTCTATAAATAACACGAATACTGTTGTTCGGCTAAATACGAAAATCACAAACTGATTATATAATATGAATTCACAAGACACTAATTGCTAATTGCCACACCATGTTTGTAAAAGCAATCTGTAAATGAACAGTCGATTGAACCCTTCTCATCTTGAAGTCACTTCTATTCTTTTCTATTAGTTTAAGCAATACGATGTAAAAGATTTCATTGGATGAGCATGAAGTTGTGTAAAATATGAAGAGTTGATGGATTCATTGAACCTTGTCCCATCTACCATGTCTAGTTCCAACCTATAAAAATCCAAAAATCTACTACCATTTCATTTGAGTTTAACGCATATTGAGGTAACCATAACGCATTGTAGTATATTTATCGTTTGTTCTTAATTCAGCATATTTGTAGAAACAATAAATCGCATTTATGATACCACTGGTTATATGACGCGTGGCTTTGGGTGTATGTGTATTTTATGACGTGTTAGAGATACGCGCGGTTTTCGTTGAAAAAAGAAAAAAATGTGTGCAACCACCAATTTCCCATAACCTTGTCTTTCATCAACCAATGACATGCAAAAAACAAGCTGTCCAAGAGATAGGTGATTTGTGTAGTATTATAACAGAGACAGTAGTGTGTATGTTTATGGTGAGATATATACATTTCCTTATATGATCATCGAATTTGTGTTTTTGTAGTCTTGTAGTAACCCTAATTGCCTTCAGCTAGCTATGTTGTAGGTTGCAAGTGAGTACATCTATTTATACCTTTATAAGGAGAGATATCCTCCTGATAAACTCCAAATATGGTATTTAAATCCATTATATATAGATGTGATCCTTGTGGTGGTTTATTAAGTAATCCATTAATTATTGGTAATAGATTTATTTTCATTCCAACATTTCACAAAAATCTGAGTAAAAATGTTTGGGTCTAATTTACCTCTGAACCAATCCTTCATGATGCTCCATTATGAAACAAAAACCAAGGTTTTACAGAGCTATACTACTTATAATTGACACCCAATTCATACGAAACCTCAAAAAAAACCCATATTACACTGTATAAGCAATAATTCAACTTTGGAGATTGCAACAATTCGCAAAAGTACACGCCAATTTGATCAAAAATCACTACTTTCAACCGAAGGACCCTGCAGAATTGAAAAATTTTCGCTCCGCGTGTTAAAATAGTCTAATTGATGAAGAATTTTAGTCATTTTTTAGTAGTTAGAACCTGGTGTTCGAATCTGGAAGGAGCATTTGTTTTTTTTTTTTTGTTCACGATTACACTAAGTTGCCAATATGTATTAGAGTAGAATTATAAACTATTGCTCTATTTCTGGAAATATATCTCTGCTCCATTTCAAACTAGTCGATACTACAATAAACTATCGGAACAGCTTCTTTTTCTTTATTGGGTAATATATACACAGTAAAGGATGTCCCGGAGTTAGTTCTGTCTTTCAACGTATGGGAAAAAACACCTCAAACATGTACGTCTTTGTAGATGAAGAAGATTTCCTTTTTCGGTTTGAAGTTTAAATTTCTGCCATTGTTCAATTTATAAAAGTGATCTGCGGATGTTTAGTCCTTGCTAAATTGTATTTCATCCCCTGAGAACGACAACCTTTTACAATTAGAGCATTCTAGACTCAATTTCACCTGAGACATCTTCATTTCAATATCAGGGGTAGTTCTACAATGATATACCATCACCATCATCATCTAAGCAACTTCTATTAGAGCTCAGCTTGTTACACCGTTAGACTGGATGCTAAGTTTCTTACATGTCATAGGAATAATGCCGTCCAGAAGTAAATCTTATTCAATTACTTCGCCAAAGCAAATTATGCTTATTTCGATTCTTTCGATAAGAGCGGTTAATTTCACAAGGCGGTGCGCGGTAAGAAATGTTGCAAGTGGGTATTTCGAATTTTATCTTCATAATTTATTTTTTAATGTAACCACTATTGTTATTGTTAGTATTATTAGTATTAATATTGTTTCAAATTATCTAAGCCCTGCCACTCGCTTGCCACATTGCCCCACCTTTTAACACACACACGAACGCATCTATTTTCATTTCCTTCTTATCCATCTCTTTATTTTTCTTTTCTTTCCTCATCTTGTAATCCTATTTTACTTCATTTGGGTTGTTCCTGTGATTGATACTATATCTGTTAAAATTTGAAACAAAACGTTTGGAACCCAATAAATAATAAACAAACAAACGTATACTTCTGGTGCGAAAAAATAATTATACCAATGAAAATTACCAATGAAGGTGGACATGAAAAAAAATTTTTTTTTGTCTTCTTTGGTCACTTTTGTTCTGTTTATTTAGATTTTAACACTTCAACAACAAATGAAATATACCATTGAGAACTACTAGATGATGATTGGATCTCAAGATAGAACCACCTTATAATGAGTGTCACAGATTGGAATAACTAAACGGTGACGGTGCATCGCAGAAAAAATAAATAAATAATGAACCTGCCAGGGGGTTCTCGACTTCATTAGTTGTATGCTATTTATGAAAATTACACAAAATGGGCAATATTGGTGTTGAATTTATTTATTTTTTATTTATTTTCTATTCAATAGCTGCAAACTCAGGTTGCATTTGATTTCAAAACACAATTCTGTTGGGAGTTCTGTCGTTTACGGGTTTTTGGTGTATTTTCAAAGTCTTCCTCCAACTTCAAGGGAATTACATTGACATACAAATGACATTTTATGTTCTAGAACTCCTTTTACCTTACCCCTTGTATCAAGTTCCAATTTCATTAAAAAATAAACAGTATCGTGGAATGAATCAACAGTCATAAGCTATCAAAATCCCACTAACCTTTTGCTGCACGATGGTAATATAAATACTGGTCAAAACCCACTTAAATTTTTTTTTGAATTCGTTTTCATATCTTCTATATCATCAGTTTACTAGAAACCATAACTATACAATGAAGTTTTCTAATGTTGCAGCTGCTGCTGTTGTTGCCTCAACAACTTCAGCAACTTTCCTTCCAATCATTGAATCGCTTTTAGGCTGTGTTTATCCAAAACCTTCTATTCCAGCTCCAGCTCCAGGATATGGTGGAAAACCAAAGACATGCACTACTCAAATCCCAGCACGTCGTACCACCATCATTATACCATGCTCAACAACTGGTGTTGTTACTTATCAAGGTTCTGTCACGACAGTAACCTTACAACCAGGTACTACTGTGGCTACTGTTCCCCCAACTACTGTTACTTTGAACCCTACTGAAGGTCATGTCGCTGTTACTGCTTCTTCGGAATCCCCAGAAACAACCATTGCTTCTCAAGGTTCTGCAGAAACTGTCACTGGTCCAGGTTTCACTACTCTCATCACTTTGACCAAACGTGCTAACACTGTCACTGTTCCAGGATCTGACTCTAACCCACCCGGTCCAGGATCTGTTGTCACTGTTACTGCTCCAGGTCCAACTACTGAAACTGCCACTGGTCCAGGTTTCACCACTGTCATTGCTTTTACTGAAGGTGTAAACACTGTCACAGTTCCAGTTCCAAGTAGTCCATCTGAATCTAACCCATCCGATCCAGGATCTGTTGTCACTGTTACTGCTCCAGGTCCAACCACCGAAACCATCACTGGTCCAGGTTTCACCACTGTCATTGCTTTTACTGAAGGTGTAAACACTGTCACCATTCCAGTTCCAAGTGATCCATCCGATTCTTCTCCTGCTGAAGTTGTGCCAACTGAAACTTCTACATCTACTACAACATCTGTTATCACTCTTGCCGGTCCAAGCTACGTCTTCCCAACAATTATCATCCCAACCGAAGGCACGACCGTTACCGTTTTTGTCGCCCAACCAACCACCTGGGACATTACTACTCTAGGTTACGTTACCACTGTTTTTTTGACTGAAGGTGATAACATTGTTACCCTTTTAGGAAGCTTGGCCACTGAAACGATCCCTGTATTAGACTACGTTCCTACAGATGTCTTAATTTCTGACGAGCTCTTGGATGATATTGTCTCCATTCCAGCAGTTCCATCATTAGAAGCTCCATCATTAGAAGCCCCACCATTAGAAGCCCCACCATTAGAAGCTCCACCATTAGAAGCTCCATCATTAGAAGCTCCACCATTAGAAGCTCCATCATTAGCAGCTCCATCATTAGAAGCTCCACCATTAGCAGCTCCATCATTAGAAGCTCCACCATTAGAAGCTCCATCATTAGCAGCTCCACCATTAGCAGCTCCATCATTAGCAGCTCCACCATTAGCAGCTCCATCATTAGCAGCTCCACCATTAGAAGCTCCATCATTAGCAGCTCCACCATTGTCGGTTCCATCATTAGCAGCTCCACCATTGTCGGTTCCATCATTAGCAGCACCATCATTAGCAGCACCACCATTAGCAGCTCCACCATTAGCAGCTCCATCATTGTCGGTCCCATCATTGTCTGTTCCATCATTAGAAGCTCCACCATTAGAAGCTCCACCATTGCCGGTTCCATCATTAGCAGCACCATCATTAGCAGCACCATCATTAGCAGCACCATCATTATTGGTTCCATCAGCTTCTAAAGCACCAGGTTTCTTCGATGATAGCATCCCATCAGCTTCTGCACCATTAGGTTCTCGACCATCAGCTGCTGTTCCATTAGGTTCTGAGCCATCAGGTTCACCAGGTTCACCAGGTTCCAAGCCACCAGGCCTTGAACTATTAGGTTCCGAGCCATCAGCTTCACCAGGTTCACCAGGTTCACCAGATTCCAAGCCACCAGGCTCATCAGGTTCATCAGGTATATTAGGTTCATCCGGTTCATCAGGTTCCAAGCCACCAGGCCCTGAACTATTAGGTTCCGAGCCATCAGGTTCACCAGGTTCACCAGATTCCAAGCCACCAGGTATATTAGGTTCATCCGGTTCATCAGGTTCCAAGCCACCAGGCCTTGAACTATTAGGTTCCGAGCCATCAGCTTCACCAGGTTCACCAGGTTCACCAGATTCCAAGCCACCAGGCTCATCAGGTTCATCAGGTATATTAGGTTCATCCGGTTCATCAGGTTCATCAGGTTCATCAGGTTCACCAGGTTCATCAGGCTCCAAGCCACCAGGCCCTGAATTATTAGGTTCCAAGCCACCAGGTTCATTAGGTTCATTAGGTTCTTCTGGTCCATCTGGTCCATCTGGCTCCAAACCACCTTCTTCATTAGGTTCATTAGGTTCATTAGGTTCACCAGGTCCATCTGGTTCCAAACCACCTTCTTCATCTGGCTCTCAAGGTTCCGGTGGACTTTTGGGTGATATCTTACCTGGTGGTTCTTCATCTGGTTCATCTGGTTCTTCTGGTCCATCTGGTTCCAAACCACCTTCTTCATCTGGCTCTCAAGGTTCCGGTGGACTTTTGGGTGATATCTTGCCTGGTGGTTCTTCATCCGGTTCCAAGCCACCAGGTTCATCTGGTTCTTCTGGTCCATCTGGTTCCAAACCACCTTCTTCATCTGGCTCTCAAGGTTCCGGTGGACTTTTGGGTGATATTTTACCAGGTGGTTCTTCATCTGGTTCATCTGGTTCTTCTGGTCCATCTGGTTCCAAACCACCTTCTTCATCTGGCTCTCAAGGTTCCGGTGGACTTTTGGGTGGTGCCTTCCCTGGCGGTTCTTCATCCGGTTCCAAGCCACCAGGTTCATTAGGTTTATCTGGTTCATCTGGTCCATCTGGTTCCAAACCACCTTCTTCATCTGGCTCTCAAGGTTCCGGTAGACTTTTGGGTGATATCTTGCCTGGTGGTTCTTCATCCGGTTCCAAGCCACCAGGTTCATTAGGTTCATCTGGTTCATCTGGTCCATCTGGTTCCAAGCCACCTTCTTCATCTGGGTCTTCAGGTTCGGGTGGACTTTTGGGTGGTGCTTTCCCTGGCGGTTCTTCATCCGGTCCTAAACCAGCAGGTTCCAAACCACCTTCATCATCTGGGTCTTCAGGTTCGGGTGGACTTTTGGGTGGTGCCTTCCCTGGCGGTTCTTC
>JAKTVF010000413.1:0-58686 GCA_030557055.1 Candida tetrigidarum | reverse complement strand
AAAAAAAAAAAAAAAAAAAACAAAAAAAATAAAAAAACAAGCAAAAAAAAAAAAAAAAAAAATAGAAAAAAAAAAAAAAAAAAAAAAAAAATTAAATAAATAAATAAAGAATGAAACTATTATATATAACAAAAAAATAATCAACAAATAAATAGACGCCTGAAAATAAGTTTCCTTTTTTTTTCTGAATAAAAGAAGGGTATGAGATAAAGTTCCTAACCGTTTCATCGTCTATACTTTCATCATCATCATCATAATCATCATCAATGACTAGTTTGCATCATATTCAGTTTGAAGAAGAAGAGGAGAATCTCCATCTTCATCACCATTCAAGACCTACTGCAAATCCTCACAAAAGAAAACACAACCGAGTACGAACTGGTTGCTTTACATGCAGAAAGAGGAAAAAGAAATGTGACGAACGCCAACCGGACTGTATTGCATGCGTTAGAAATAAACTCAAATGTGTCTATCCTACAAGGGAGAATGAGAAAGTCCCTGCTGATTTTGTGCTTGAACAACAAGAATACCATGAACCGTTAAACTTTAAAAAGAGAAAACTCCTGGTCCCTGGCGCCAAGGATGAAAGAGTCCCGCATGATCTAATGGGCGTCATTGTTTTGAATAGATGTCCAATAGTAACAACTGTCACCCTGCCTCCATCGTCTGATGCGTCCTCTTCATCATCAGATTCATCATCGTCGTCTTCAGAAACGCTGGAGGAGTGCATAACGTCATTCCCAACAGATTCAAATGCCTTGATTCCACTAGAAAACCAAACTCCGATGGATCCGGCAATACCTTCTATTTGGTCACAATCAAGTTTGTTATCGTTTGGAAGATATATACCAAATGTTAAACTATCTATTGAAGATTCAGAATTGTATTCATATTGTGCAAAGAACTATATGCAGATGGTGGGCTTGCCACACTCCCATCCAAAACTTGCTCCATCAAACGTATGGGTCAGACTAGCGGCTGATTCGTCAATTTTAGCTGACGTGTACCTCAGTTGTGGTGCCACATATCTTGCGTGTGTTCATAACAGAAATAGTGCATTATCTCAGAGATACCATAAGCTTGCGGAATCGAAATATAATTCCGCCGTGAAATCATTAACTGAAGCATTTAATAATGGATCTGTCGACCTAGATAGTGATTGGTTAATGGTTGCAGGATTAAATTTGTGTTTACGTGATAGGGCTTATGGGATGAATGGATCAAGATGCTCCAAACATATTGTATTTGTCTACAAATTGATCTGTCGAAGAGTAGATAAAAAAGCCGATGATAGTCTTGTGACTCCAGAAGAAAGGTTGTTGATGGAGAGTTTTATTTTCAATTACACCACCGCTTTGATGTCTTGTTCTAGATGGGACATGATACGATTGCCTAACCCATATGAATTATTCCTGAAACTTACCAAATGGTTGAAAAGTCCAATTGTACGTGATTTCGATGTCGATTGGGTAAACAATCCTATATTGGGAGCTGCCTTGGATATTTTCCAAGTCATGGCCAAACTATGTTACTTGTTGAGGTGTCATTTTGAGAATGGTCTCCAAGACGAACATGACCATTGTTACATGAATGATGGCAAGTTTTGGAGCTTGATACAACCATTGAAAGAAGAAATTGCAACCATCGAAATTAAAAACTCCGAAAGGATCCAACAATTGGATGCTCTGAAAGTTAATGGTCAATGGTATTTCAACTTACGAAGCAATCTTGCAGTCTCCATCATCACAGTTAATGCTTGTAAGATTTTAGTGGAAAAACTAATGAACCCAAGCATACCGGCTTTTCTCCCACAAATTCAAGAAGCCGTACAATCTACTTTACATGAATTGGACTTGTATATACCTAGTGATAATTATTCTTCGTCTGTATCATTCCTCCCATTGTTTATATGTGGTTCAGCAATCATTAATCGAGCCCAGGAGGTTATGTTTAGTGAAGGTTTAGCAAATTTGGAGAATGATTTAAGTCGATGCGTTGCTATAGATGTAGTTAAAGTCTTGCAACGTAGTTGGGAAAGGGAAAGAATTGAAAGGGTAACCTTAGGTGATAAAGGATTTAAAAGTATTGATTTGGTTTTTGATAGACCAACTTTAGAAGCCTTTGCATTTTAGAAACAACGAATATATATATATGTATACTATAAATGTACATTAACCTAACATACTACGTTTTCTACCTCTTAATCTAACATCTTCTAATCTTCGTATTGTCTCTTTGTATTTCCCCTTGCCATGCTTTTGGAATTCTGGTGAGTTATGTACATTTTCGTAACCTTCCAATAACCATGCATTATATGTGTCAGCATATACTGAATGTGTACTCAAAACAGCTCTTTCCAAAACATATAAATCAACTGCTTTATCTTCTGGTAATCCCGAGAATGATGATAATCCAAAATCTATCAATGCTGGTTCATAGTAGTAATCATCTTTTAGAAGAATATTTGATGATGTTAAGTCACCATGTATCATTTCATTTAAATGTAATCGACCAATCAATTCACCAACTTGATTACATACTTTTTTAACTGTCTCATCAACACATTTCTTCTGATCTCCTTGTTTCTCCAAATACCATAACCAATTTTTAAAAGAACTAATATTTCCATCAGGTAATGATTTCCCAAGATGTTCCATCCAAATAATCCCATTCGCGAAATCAGTCAGTATCACGGCAGGGGAAGAAATACCCAATTTGGCTAATTTATACATGAATTTGACTTCTCCGATAGTACGTGATTTAGTAATACTGGCATCGATTTTAGGATGTCTATATGGTTTAGGAGGTCTGAATTTAATGATGAATTGTTTTTGATTGGTTAAATATGGTGTTGATGTATATGGATGAACATTGGTTTCAAAGACTAATGCCTCCGCACCTTGAGATACTATCTTGAGTGGGATATTCGGTACATGTTGTTGTACTACTGATATCAAATGGTCTGTCATGGTATATGGTGGTTGATGATGATGATGATGTTGCCAAAGTTAAAACTTTTTTTTCTTTGTCTGAATTTATTTACACACTGATTTACAGTTTTTAGGGGAGGACGACAACAAACTATAACTGGGGAACAAAAAGGGAACAAAAATAATAATCTTTCCAACACACAACACTCACCAATAGAATCAACCTCCCCCAATAATACTATAATGACAGTATCTTTATGTTATATAATTCCTCCGTATCTTCTTGAAACATCCAAGGGGTCCCAACTACAAAAAGAACTAGCCAAGAAGAATGAACGCATGAGTTTACTTAACGTGGTGACAACCGATTCGCCATATTACTATAATCATTCCAAACATCAAGAATCTTTAAAGACAAATAAATTCTCCAAAGATCCATATTTGAATCAAATAATTAAAGATAAAGTGATTTATAAATTGGCCATACTTGGAATATTAGGATCTAATCCAATGGAAATGACTGCTGATAATGAAGATTATGTCTACATGATGTTTAATGCATTTAAACATAGATTGATTAATAATAACAATAATGAGAAATCAGTCAAACCTAATTTAGATCATGAATCTTTAACTGATTCATCCAATAAATTGGAACCTTCAATGTTTCTTGATCCAGAAGTGGGGGAAATTGACGTGAGTAGGTTAAAAGATGGTACGAATTTGCCCTCCGAATACAGGAAATATCTTCATTTGACATTGAAAGAATTGATTTTATTAACTGATTTTCATAAATATAAATTCCCCCCTAGTTTCATTGATTTTGGCAAAGAGAATTATTTCAAGTATCCGTTACCTATTTCTTGGGTTCCATTGATTCCTAATCCATATTTGGACTATTTGGAAAGAAAATTGAATTTGGAAATTAATAATGATCAAGGGTATTCAACTATTAGTTTGTCTACTGGGAAAACCCCGAAACCTAATAATGAATTTGAAAATGTGGATGATTTACTGAAACTGAGATATTATAATTTTATATCTGATAAACCAATCACTTCATCATGTGGAATTTTCTATTATGAACTCGAAGTTGAACAAATTGCTACTAATGCCACTAATTTCAAACCAATTGCCATGATGAATGATTCATCAATTAGTACAAATTGTAGTTTGAACATGGCTGCTGGATTCACCAAGAGGAACATTAATTTTGATCCCGGTTCAAATACTCAAACTTTGTTAACTGTTGGTGAAGTTGATTTAGAGAAAGTGAAATCGGATATTTTCTATAATAGTTCATCTCCCACGGGTATAGAAACAAGAATGTTTTTGAGTTCACGTCCAGGTGAGTTTCCTGGTAGTGTTGCCATTAATTTTGAAGATTCAACTTTTTATAATTCCATAAAAGGATCTGAATCCATCCAAAGAACACAAATATTAAACATGAATCGTCGTTTAACTAACAGAACCTCTAATGAGACAGAGACTGGGAAAGTCGATATTGGAATTCCATTCAAGACGAAATTAATTGAAGATACCGAGAGTAAACGTGCTCATAAAACCGATACCATTGGTTGTGGTGTGAATTTTATTGACAAATCTGTATTCATCACATTAAATGGAGTATTGGCAAGAGTTTTACCTGAAGAAGATTTGAATTCTGCTGATGCTAGTACTGAGGATTTATTCAGTAAAGAAATTAAAGATATCTATCCAATTATTGGATTTAAAATTAATGAATTGGATGATACTTTTGAATCTACCGAACCTACAAGTTTTAAAATAAAATCAAATTTCGGATTCAAATCATTCGTGTTTAATATTCAAGATTATGTTGATTACTTCAAGAATCGACAAAATAAACTTATAGACATGAAATTGTTGGAAATTAAAGATGATCCATTCATTGCCAATGAATTGATTAAGAAATATTTGCTTAAACATGGGTTCTTAGAAACCCATAAATCTTTTGAAAAAGATCTTCCTGATCAACCGGTTCAAAATGTTCCTGATATCTCGTTAGAAACAATTGTTGAAGGAGTACAAAAGAATATCAATAAGTTGTCAGAAAAAGATAGCGAATTTCTACTTGCAAGTAACAGTGTATAGTAAGTATAAATGTATATATTACGCTACGCTACTCTTTCTTTTGTCTCTTTTTCCTTGGTTTGGCGGGTCTACCATTTAAATTTGGTTGTTCATCTAACACCAAAGCATGGATTTGATCGTCATCGAAATCTGGTTCAAGATTTTCCAATTTGTCAGTTCGTTTCTTTTGGTAGTATTTCAATGCCCAAGCACCTTTATCTAAAGTAGTGAAATTGAGTTCGGGATGTTGAGCCAAAAGTTCAAAATAAACCGGTAAATACTGTCCGACATATTCTTTAATATCATATTTGATTTTCTTTGCTTCTAAATCACCTTCATATGCATCCAATACATAATATAAAAACCCTTCATCACTGAAATATGGAGGACTGAAAATAGGGCTAATTTTAACTAATAAACTTGCAATTAAACTAGCAGATGCAGGACCAACACCTTTTAATTTACAAAATTCATTAAAACATTTCTCTATAGCATCAACGTATTCGTATTTAACTTCATCTTTAACATCACCCCAGAACCCTTTAGTTGCATCTTTATGATCATTAATAAAATCCAATAATGCTTGAAATCCAGCCTTGGTGAATTCTTCCACATCTTCATCTGTGTTAGATTTGATGAATTTAGGAAGCATTGGACGGAAAGTACCTTTAGCTAATTTCAAATCTATTAAATTGATCAATTCAGGTTTAGTGATCCAAACACTGTCTGTTTCTTCATATCGTTTTTTAAGAATCTGTGGCAATTCTTCATCTTTCCATTTGTTCAATTCTGCAAATGTTTTGGATTTGTTATCGTATTTTTTCTTGATGGTTGATGATAATTCTTCATTGACTTCATTATAGAAGTCTTTACTTGCCTTGACTATATGATCAACATTAACTGACATGATGGTGGTGTGTGGAACTTGAAAGAAGTGTCAAGACGTGTCTGCGAAAAAATGTAGGATTGTAAATTTTGACTACACCAGAAAATTCCAGGGGGGTTTAAAGTTGCGATTATCTCGCTTGTTGTCTCAAAATAAGACTACGCTAAAGGCATCCACGGACAACGATTAAAATCATAAATGACGTGATATATATACATAAGGAGGTCTCTAATATATAATGACCTATTCGGTATGTTTCGTATGTACAAGAGATAGTTTAATTAATTAATGACATCAACAGCATCTTCATTCTTGGATTTCTTATAATTGAATCTTGTTTTAGGTGTGAAACTAATAGGAAACACCAAATCCATAACCACATTTTGGAATAATGAATAGACTTGAGAACTTATCCAATAGATAGTCAATGCTGCTGGAGCGTGTAATGAAATAGCCATCATAAACACAATAGACAATTTAGTCAAATTACCCACGGCATCACTTAAGGTTGGTCTAAATTTCATCTTCTTGGTTAATCTCAGTAATTCCAATGTTTTCAACGTCCATTCCACATTACATAATGAAGCGATTCCTAATATCACTGGGAATATGTGCATTGGATCAGCAACGGTTAAGTCTTGGAACCATAATATCCCTTCGGTATATAATGATGGATCTAATGCTTTGTTGTGGGTATAATCCCAAGATGACCATCCACTGAGATTTCTCATGGTGATTGACATGATTATCCAAAGTGGAATTTGGAATGCCGGTAATATGAAATTCTTCCATAATTGAACGTCATTCTTGGCAAATAATGCCTTTTGTCTCTTTCTTACCTCTTTTGCAGTTAATAATAAAATATGATCTTGTTTCATATTAGCTAAAGTCGTCAACGATTGAACACTTGCAAAATCTTTTCCATTTCCTTCGTTATTTGATTCTATTTTCTTCAATTTGGTTTGAGCTTGTTGGACTTTTTTAGCAAGATTCAATTTCAATACTGGATTCATGGCACTTATCAATGGACGAAGTTGACTTTGTTTCTGGATTCGTTTTCTTTGAAAAATAGCTAACGGTAGTGTCCATATACTACGTAATGTAAATGTTGTTATCGGTATAAGTGCCCACCATGGCAACCCACTATATTCATGTATAGCTTGAAATGATTCTGTCATGGAATTGATTATGGCATTATGATCAAAAGAAAAATTTCTCTTTGTGGTTAACAATACATTCCTTCGAAGAATAGGAACTCCTATCCTACCTGATCTCTGTATTATCATCGTTTGTTGGCTAGTGGTAAGACTCTTACTCCAGGAAATCCTATAGTTACGAAAATTTTTCAGTGATAAACAACAACAAAAAAAAAAAGAAACCGATGAAAAAAAAAAAAAATCTGACAATATTATCAACAACCAACAAAACCAACCCAACCCAACCCAACACAATCAACTAACCTATTAACACAATCATGTCAACAAGATCAGAGAGAGCATGTATGCTTTGTGGAATAATCCAACCAATGAAAACATTCATCGATGTGGGCTGTCCCAACTGTGAAAGTATCTTACATTATCAAGACAATGAAAATCGACAAGTCCAAGATTGTACCTCTCCATCATTTGAAGGATTAGTTGCATTAGGTGAAGATAACAAAGGTTCATGGGTGGCGAGATGGTTAAGAATAGACTCATTTGCTCCTGGATTATATGCCGTTAAAGTGAATGGAAAATTACCACCTATTGTTGTACAGGAATTAGAGGATGCTAATGTCATTTATAGACCTCGAGATGGAAGTGCTGAAGATTAAAACGAAGGTGTACGGGGTAGAGGTGAAGGAAAAAAGAAAGTTTATGTTAAAAATACATGTATTATTTTAAATAGTCTATAAAGTAGCTTTGATTGAATCAATGGTTTTCTTCAAGTTTTCTAAAGTGGTGGATTTATTCCATTGGTTTCTATCTCTCCAAATTACATCCATGAGTCTGGCCATAGCTATTTCTAGTTTCTCAACGTTATAATGTTCAGATATATCAAGTAATTCTTCATTCAATGAATCAAATTGTTGTAAATCAATTTCAATTTCCTTGGTTAAATCAATATCAAGTTCTTCTTCGGCTTCTGATTCTGAATCTTCGTCGTTGTTGTTCTCATCACCATCACCTGCAATCTCGGAAACATCTGGATCTTTATGGTCGTCTTTTGGAGCTTCAGTAGTCGTAGATTCTGAGTTGCCATTTACTTCAACGCCGGTGACATCTTCCATTTGTACATCTTCTTTTTGTTCTTCCACAACTGGAGCAGGGATTCCTTCTTTAGCAACTGGCACTTCCTCGTCTTTTTTGGTTTCATTTTCTTCTGGTTTTTCGGCAACTGGTTCTCCAACAGTAGGTTTTTCTTCAGCAGGATTTTCATCTTTAATATCTTCGATAGTGACATCTGCAGCTTCAGTGATTGCAGCTCCTGGACTAACAACTTGATCACCTTCTACTAGTGGTTGTTCAGTAACAGCATCAGCCGCAACAGCACCTGGTTCGGCAATTGTTTCGTCTTCCTCAGGTACACTGCCAAGTGCTTGTTTGGCTAATTCAGCTTGTAATTTTTCATGTTCTTCCAACAATTTCTTTTGTTTGATAAGATCTCTTTCTCTAACTTCTCGACAAGCTTTCAAAAATTCAGGGGTAGAAAAGTCATCCACACCGAATTGTGCATTCGTCATCATTTCATTTGCTTTTAAGATTCTTTCCCTATCTTCACTAGTGAAACAATCCTTCACGATCATTTTCAAATCTCTAAGGAATTGCTTTGGTTCACTATAAAATCCATTCCATAACCTTTCTTCAATTAAATCCAAGTCCATGTTGTAGTAATATTTACCAGTAGTTAAATCTTTAATCATGTTTTCATGACCTGGATCATCAGATCTGGTATATAATATCATGTAATTATTGAGTGGGTTGTCCAAGATTGTAGGGTCAAACAAGTGAGCAAGGAAACTTTCATCAATTATTGGTTTTCTAAATTTCTTATATCTAACTTTGAATAAATCCATCAATGCTGCAAGCTTGATCTTTAAAATATTCTTCAACTTGGTGTCTTTATATTCTTGTTCTTTGATCTTCTTCTTGTTGATTACATCATCGCTTAACTGTTCAGTTGTTTTAACAACTTTCAATTGTTTCAATTTTCTCTTTGGACGATTTTCCAAATCATTTACAAACTCATATGGTTTCATCAATAATGTTTTCTTTAAGGTTTCAAAATAGGTTTCCTTGCTTCTCCGACTTGGATTGTATAAAATCACATTGTTGGCATGGTTCTCTAAACCAAACATTATTCTTACATCAGGTGATAATTCCTCGATTGGTGTCTCGGATATTCCTAACAACAATAACTTCTCATTACTTTTTAATCCGCGAAGTAAACTGGATAATGTAGCTCTGGCTGGATCAGATAACACTTGGAACCAAATATCAATATTAGGAATGAACAATATAGAAGGTTGGTGTCTTCTAGCTTCAATAAATGCTTGCACAATGGCCAGTTCAGGTGTCCTACTTGTATCCCCAAACATGGTACCCAAATCCAATGATTGAACTTGGAATCCTTCTAAATGGTTCAACACAGCCGCACTTAAATATTGTTGTCCATTTCCTTCTGACCCACTAATCAACAAATGTGGCCGACAAATTATCGAGTTTTCCAATGTTTTCAATAATTGTTGTTTAGCAAACCCACCATCTTCATCATTGATTGTAGGGTCAAGGTATTTAGCTTCATCTAAGGCAGTTAATTTCTTTTTACCCTTTAATCCAACAGCATTTGGTAAAAGTTGCTCTAATTTACCAACAATTTCTTGGAAAGTGGTTTCCAATAAAGGTTTCAAATGTTCCGGTAATGGTGACGACCCAGTAGACGTGGATCTTGCACTAGAAGGAACGATTTTTTCAATGGCTTTCATGAAATCTTTGGCAATAACTTTAACTTTGGATGGATGAACCAATAATTTCTCGTTGGTTTCATAAATCTGAGGGTATTTCCTTTGAATACTATTTAAAGCAGCTTCTGTACACAAAGCTCTTAAATCAGCACCACCATACCCTTTGGTTAATTCGGCAAGACTTTCTAAGAAAACATCCGGTAATGCAGGTGTCCATTTTCTCGTGTGGATTTTCAAAATATCCTTTCTGGAATTGATATCAGGCAATGGGAAATAAAATTCACGATCAAATCTACCTGGTCTTCTCAACGCAGGATCAATGGCATCTGGTCTATTGGTGGCACCAATGACAATGACTTGACCTCTATTATCCATACCATCCATCAATGCTAACAATGTGGAGACAATACTGGCATGAATTTGTTCTTGCTTGGAGGATCTCACAGGTGCTAACCCATCAATTTCATCAAAGAATATAATCGAAGGTTGTTGATTTTTAGCTTCTTCAAATAACAATCGTAATTGACGTTCAGCTTCACCAACCCATTTACTTAAACAATCAGCCCCCTTTCTCATGAAAAATGTGATTTTTCGTTCTTCAGTAGAACAACTTGCTGCTAATGCTCTAGCCATTAACGTTTTACCAGTACCTGGTGGACCATGGAAAAGAACACCTCTTGGTGGCGTTATTCCAAAATTTTGATACAATTCTGGATACAACAATGGTAAAGCCACCATTTCCTTTAGTTGATTGATATAATTATCTAACCCACCAACAACTGAAAAGTCTATATTCATATCGACGCCCAATGGATCTGTATCACTAAGATTATTCTTCTTCTTTTTGTTATTACTATCATCTGATCCACCAGTAATCAATTTTCCTGCACCTCCTCCGCCTATACTTGATTTTCTACCCTTTGGAGTCTTCTTGCTGGCAGTCGCTTCTCCATTAATTGGTGCGATTTCGTCTTCTGAACTATCTGAATCAATAGCACTTTGTCCAAGTGCAGTCAAGCTATTACCTGCACTTCCAGGTCCTCCGGGTACATTTGGCATACCAGGAAGCGGGATTCCAGCCGGTGGGATATTAGTACCAAACAATGAAATGACATCACTTCCACCAAATGGACCAGCTGTCGGGTACAAGATTTTCCTGAAATCACTCTTTGGATTAGGCTGTCTTCCTCTCTTGCGTACATTCGTTGGTGTAGATGCACGCATTTCTTTTTCTAATTGGAGATCGTTTAAGATAGGTGGTGGGATAGTGTAATCGACTTTAGCACGTTGACGCAACTTGTGTGGTTTATCAACATCGCCATGCATTGGTGAGGAGTCATATAGCTCAGCTATTTCTTTCTGAATGTCTAGTTCTCCATCAGACTCACCAGCACCTGCTGCTGCTGCTGATGCTGATGCTTCTTGATCTTCCGGATTAAGAGCAATCTCAAGTCCATCAAACATTCTATTTCTAGTTCGTCTTGGTGGTTCATTATAACTTGTTTTTGATTTCTTCTTTCTGCCCCTTTTCTTCTTGCCTCCAGTAGAGAACGAAACATCATCTTCGTCTTCATCATCATCCCAATCATTTTCGTCCTTGATAATGAAATCATCAACTTTTTTCTTTCGAGTGACAATTTCCTCATCATCTTCATCGGAAAGCATGGCATCATCATCGTCTGAGTCATCGTCTAAACCTGCTTCGAATTCATCATCAGATCCGTCTGCCCTACGTGTAGGTTTCGATGGTTTTCTTCTTTTACGTTTTGGCATATAATCTTGCTCGTCATCTTCGTAATCAGGTTCTTCTTTATATTCGTCCTCTGCTTCTTTAGGGAGTTCTTTTCGTTCTTCCCCGTTATTTTCAGCAGGCTGTTGAACATCTTTATCACCCTTTGGTGTACCTTCCAAATCATCAAAATCATCTTCATCATCAGATTCTTTGTATGATACTTTCCTTGTAGCCCTTCTAGCATGACCACCATTTACATGTGAAGTAGAATAATCCTCCTCTTCATCGTCGTGGATAGTTTTTCTTGGTCTTCCTCGATTCCCCATGCTTCTTTATACTGTTGTTTTAATATTTTTTGCGGGTTTGTAATAGGTAAATAAATAATACTTTCTTGGGTTCCAAGTAGTTGGTAAATTGTTGGTTTATTCAAATTTTAATTGCTTAACTAAAAAAGGGTAGTTAATCGCAACTCTTGAAACCTATTTCTTATATGTTTAAATTTCTTGGGTTATGATTATGGCAATCACCTTATTCACAACTAAGTTGGGTTTTGCTTTTGTTTTTTGTTTTTTGTTTTTTTGTTTTTTTGTTGCCTTAGGCTAGGAGTTGAGAGAGAAAAAAAAAAAAAATGGAAAAGTTGTTGGTGTCGAATTGTGTGAGACACTACTACCAAGAAGAGAAAAAACCAGCAATTGAGTTCGAAAATTCCATCATCAACGGGGGGTATGAACCAACAGCCAACCACGAACGCTTGCCACATCCATCCAATAATTTCGAAAAAAATTATGAAAAACTCAATATCTATGGATTTCAAAACATTTACGATTGTCATAAAAGATAGGTGTCTACGAAAAAGTGAATGAAATCTGCAAATATAGAAAAGACCAGATTCGAAACGCGTTTGGAATTATTCTAAAGATAAATGAAGGTTACAAATTTTGATAACAGTTTGTAGTTCAATTTTTTTGCAACCATTTTGGTTTTATTATGTAGTGGTTAAGTTTATACAAATTAAAAAAAAAAAAAAAAAAAAAATTGATGTATGACAAACAGGTGAAGGAAAAGTTGGCACGTACCTATTCACCAAAAAATCACGTGATACATTCAAATTCGGTAATATTACACGACCTTCAATAAATAGATGTAAATATGTGAACAAGAAGGTCCTGTTACATCTGCTATGTTCTATAAATGCATTGGATATAAGACTAAAGGGTATATGATGACCCTTCTATGCTATCTTTTTATTGGTTTAGGATATTTCTATTTTCTAGTGAAATTGGTAAAAGTTTCTGACAAAAAAAAATTTATACATGTATTAATACTATTTACAAGCTATCTCTAGGTTTAATCTTTTCTAATGGAACACCATGTTTTTTAGAATTTGCACCTTTACCATATTCGACTTCGTTACCAAATACACAAGCTTCAGAATTTCTTTTGTTTACTTGCAATCTATCCAAAATCTTGGTGGATAATTCTGGCATCACTGGTTGTATAAGAATGGAACAAATTCTTACTGTTTCAGCACACAAAAATGTCAAATAATTCACATACGTCACATATTTGGCTTTCAATTCTTCAGAAGTTGATTCGTCTTTGATTAATTTGGAATATTTCCATGGTTCTGCAGTTTGGAATAAATAATTGGCTTCATTTATAACTGACCACCATGCTTGGATTGCCTTGATATATTCGAATTTGCTGAAATGGGTATCCATTGTCAGATACAAGTTGTTCAATTCACTGATTAACTTTTGTGAACTTGCAATGATCTCTTCATTATGAGGATCTTTTATATCTTCACGGATGATTTGTTCAATGTTCTCAAATTTACCAGATGAGTAGTACTTGACTGCCTCTTCGATGTTGAAATTCTTGGCTCCTATTCTTGAAATCAAATTACAATATTTACCCAAAACACCATCTCTTGATCTTTGTAGCAAATCAACGTTAAACTTACAATCATCTTCAATGTTGGAATTCTCAACAAGGAAAAACCGAACCGGATCAACACCATAATATTCACTTATTTCAATGGGGTCAACCACATTTCCTAAACTCTTGCTCATTTTAAATCCATCACATAACCAATGTGAATGAACAATCACTTGTTTAGGTAACTCAACCCCAGCAGCAAGTAGAAAGATTGGCCAGTATATACAATGGAATCTGATTATATCTTTACCAATAACATGAGTAGCTGGCCAGATGTTTCCTTGAGTGGGAATGTTAGAGTCCGTGGTGGCAAACGTTTTAGGGTATCCAGTGGCTGTTAAGTAATTCAATAATGCATCAAACCAAACGTAAATCTTTTGACTTGGATCATCAGGCACCTCAATACTCCATTTCAATCTACTTGATGGTCTCGATATCGACAAGTCTGACAATTTATTGTTTTTCAATTCATTTAAAATAAATTGGTAACGATGAGATGGTTTGATAAACTCAGGGTTTGACTCCAAATACTCAATCAATTGATCTTGGAACATTGATAACTTGAAAAAATAATTCGTCTCTTCTTGGTAAACAACCTCGTTTCTGGTCTCAATTGAAACTTTCACCATTTCCCCATTTTTTTCAACTTCTTCAATCTGTGTCTCTGGGTAGAAGGTTTCATCACTCACAGAGTACCAGCCAGAATGAGTATCAGTATAAATATACCCCTTTTCCATCATCAAATTCCAGAAATATTTAACCACTTCCACGTGGTCTGGATCCGTAGTTCTTATAAATCGATCATATCCAATATCTAACTTTTCTGCCAAATTAGCAAAATTTTGAGATACTTTGTCAACTAATTCTTTAGGCTCAATACCTTGCTTTTCAGCAGTGGCTTGTATCTTTAATCCATGTTCATCAGTACCTGTTAACATAAACGATGCCTTACCAGGGTTTAATTTCTCCCATTTGTTTCTTGTATCTGCTATTAGCATGGAATACAAATGTCCTATATGAGGAGCTGCATTGACGTAGAATATAGGGGTTGTTATGTAGAATGGTTTGGTTGACATGAATCTCATGCAAACAAGTGGTTTAAGGTTTCGTATCCTCATATCTTCATGTAGTTATGGTTTTGGTTGTGGATTCGGTTCGTAATACTAGACCAGTGTAATTCTGAGTTTTTTTTTTTTCTATTTGCTCGTTCGTTCGTGATGTCTGGCGTGGTTTCGCTCCACAAACTATAAGAAAAAATATTTATTATGGAAGATGTGTAAAAAATCTATAAACAGTTGAACTTATTTTTCATCAGCATTCTCTACAAAAATAGCCATCAATGCAAATACCGAATAGAACAAGAACAAAGGATAAGCAATCAATGGTCTGACATTATGTAATTTCAAAACACTAACAAAGAATCCACTGGCAGAATATGTGCACCATAAAACAGAAATGATACTCAAAATAAAACCTCCAACATTGTCCAAGGGCATAACCACACCCAAAACACTAATCAAGACTAAGGGTAACAAACAGTATCCAATGACCGAAGCAGATCTACTCAAATCAATTGTAGTTTCATTACTCATAAACTTAAATAAATAATGTAAACTTATAATTCCAAATAACCCAACACCGTAGATATATCCGAATTGCACTTTACCAGCCAACAATAACAAAGTACCAAAAAGTAAAACAAACAATATTGGTCCAGCAAGATCCAGATCGGCCATTATATCACTTGGGATATCTTTGGTTAACGGGTTCAAAACCGCCAATGTCTTGCTCTTTATATGTTGGAAATTTATTCCCAATTCTTCTAATAATGGAGGTTCACCTGGGTATCCAGAAGTACCGAATGCAGCCAATAATCCAGGAGTTAGTTCTCCACTACCCATAGTTCCACTAACATCAATGTTTCCTCCAAAACTGTTATCCATTGATCCCATCATACCTGATGGATGTCCGGTAGCTGGGTTTGATGATAATGTGCTTGGTTGTTGATATGAATAATTTGATTGGTAGAACTGCATGTTCTGCGGATTGTTCATTTGTTGTTGATAGTACGCCATTGTGATGAGTTATTAATGGTTGGGATATGAGATGATAAAAGATAATTAAATGGTGATAATTGTGAGGTAATAACTCCGACTTTTGATTGTTTGATTGCTTGGTTTTATTTGGTTAGGAAAGTTAAAAAAAAATGGATTACCTTTTATTTATTTATTTTTTTTTTCGTTGCGTTTGTTATTGCTTTAATATGGGCAAGAAAGTACACGTATTGTCGTGTACATGTGATAATTCTTGATCTTGACCCATTTCAATCACGTGTAATTCATTGTCGTCAATAACTCGTAGGACTTACCTTTGATAGTACTGGATGTGATGTTAGAAATGATATGAGTACCATCAACCAACTACTCATCTCGTATGGTTCCAAGAAACCCAACAAACAGATAATTACAGAGTCGTGTGAAAGTGTCGAGATTTAATTTATGTTTCTTTGGTTAGTTAATCATTTTTTTTTTTTTTTTTCACGGTGATATTCTTTTTTTTTGGCCCCCGAATCGTTTCAGCCACCCACCTCAAACCACAACCATACCACCAGGCATGTCTCAATCGTTGATAATCTTTAAACCTTCGGGTAATGTGGCGTATCAATATAACAACAAGATACATCCATTCAACGAATTCATCTCGTCGTTAGTTAATGAAACAATCACTACTATCTCCTTGAATTTTACAACCAAGACAATCAATAATAAGCGTTTCTATTGTTACAATAAGGATGATGTTTATGTATCCCTATATTTCGACAGCATTACCACTATAGATAACGATCAAATTAGACAAACTTTATCGGGTATTCATAAAACCTATCTCAAATTGGAGGAAAATGAAGAAGAGTCCACTGATAAATTAAAGAAGATGGTTGAATTACAGTTTAATAGCTTAATGAAGTTGAAGCAACAACAACAACAACCACAACCGTCAGATGTTACAAGAGAGTCTACGCCAATTAGCAATGTCAATAGTGG
Organism: Candida tetrigidarum; assembly: GCA_030557055.1. Classification (NCBI taxonomy): domain Eukaryota; kingdom Fungi; phylum Ascomycota; class Pichiomycetes; order Serinales; family Debaryomycetaceae; genus Candida; species Candida tetrigidarum. Next base: position 42,125 of record JAKTVF010000413.1, on the reverse strand, counting down.
CACATCTACTCCGAAGACATCCAAACAACATCAACAACCATCTACATCTAGTAAGAAGATGAGAAAATGGGATAATGGAGAAATGGTGGAAAATAATGATGCCGGAGCATTAGATTACTCAACCACTCAAGATGGTGACCATATAGGCAGTGGTGCTATGCCAGAGATGAAGGTGGATAATTCTGCATTTATCAAAGATCACGACTTGGTGCTTGTCAATGAGTTGAATGATATATTAAATGAATCAGATGACGATGACGACGATGAAGAGGGTAATGGTGAAAGCAGTGAAAAACAATCTGGGGGGTTTTTCTCAAAAATCTCATCCTATTTGGGAGGATCTATAAATGTGGATGAAGTTTCCAAACAATTTCATGATCAATTGATGTCGAAAAACATTGCTCCAAGTACTTCGAAACAAATCATTGATAAAATCAAGAATAAATTATCTAATAATAAAAAAGTCACCATGAGTATGTACAAACAGACATTAACCGATGAATTAACTAAAATCTTGACTCCAAATGTTTCCACTGATTTGTTGCATGATATTAAGAGAAATGCTCAATCCAATACAAGACCATATGTTATTTCCGTGGTTGGTGTCAATGGAGTTGGGAAGTCTACAAACTTAGCCAAATTAGCTTATTGGTTTTTACAAAATAATTTTAATGTGTTAATCTGTGCTTGTGATACGTTTAGATCCGGTGCCGTGGAACAATTGAAAGTACATGTCAACAATTTAAACCGATTAAATGAAAACTCACAAAACTCCAAAATTGATCTTTTTGAAAAGGGTTATGGTAGTGGAGATCACGTTGTACAAACAGCCAAACAGGCTATCCAGTATGCTACTGAAAATAAGTTTGATATTGTCTTGATTGATACCGCAGGTAGAACACACTCCAATGCCAAATTGATGGCACCATTGAAGAAATTTGGTGATGCTGCTAATCCTAATAAGATTATCATGGTGGGAGAAGCTTTGGTTGGTACTGACTCGGTTGAGCAGGCAACCAATTTCAATAGTGCCTTTGGTAATAAGAGAAGTTTAGACTTTTTCATTATCTCCAAGGTTGACACGGTGGGAGATTTAGTTGGTACGATGATTAATATGGTTATGGCAACCAAAGTTCCTATATTGTTTGTTGGTACTGGTCAAACCTATACTGATATTAAAAGATTAAGTGTTAAACAAGTGGTTGAGATGTTGATGAAGTAATTTAATTAGTTACGTAATTATGTATAAGAAAAATAGAAAAAATTATCAGATCCGCATGAATCAATTCATTAATGCGCCATGGACGGTCACGTTTCTTTCTCTCTCCCTAATTTTATTTTGGGGTGGTTTGGAATTCTCGGCTACATAATGTATGAGTCGGGTGTATTCTTGTAGGGGGCTAGACGACCAACGGACATTAGTGATGTATTCTTTGTGTCTCTAAACCGCAAGGCTTGTATTCTTGTGGTACTGGAGGCGTGCGTGCATTACTGACTTGAAAGGACACCCAAAAGAAGCGCACAAAACTGAAAAAAAAAATAAAAAATAAATAAATAAACTAAGTTTTCGTATTAGCAGATTCACAATGTCATTGCTGTTTTTTTCTATCTTGTGCTGATACATATCCTCCTTATAAAAGTCAATTAATTTACCAATTCGACAAACTTATCATTTCATCACTCTATTTTCTTGTTTTTGCCTTTCAGTTTTATTGGTGTGTCAATTTCTTTTTGTTTTCCATCCACAATGCAATCGTCCCAGTCATTATTATTAGCACAGGGGTCGAAAAATAGTCAATCGACAACCTCCCTAAATCTGAAAATCAGTTGTGAATCCAATACCCCACAACATAAATTATACCTCAAAATCAACTGTAGTAGTGCTGCCGACCTTGCCCCTAGTACTAACACAACTGGAGAAGTTCAGAAAAAACGGTATTCATCAAGTAGATCCGTTAATCCTGTCTTGGTTGCTCAATTGAATGATACCGTTAAATCAACATCAAGGAAATTGGATACTCATCATCCTAGCTGGAACGACGAAATTTATTTACCATTGAAACCCCAGGATCTTTCATCTTTGTTGGTGTTTTCCGTATGGGATAAGCACAGAAGATACAAGACTTATTTGGGTGAATTTAGAATAGATATTAGAGATGTGTTTCTTAAAGATGGGAAGTTTGTTGACAAGACTGATTATAAATGGTTTAAATTGAATTCCAGTACTCAAATCCATTCATTTGTTACAGGATCAATATTGGTTTCATTTGAATTGATTTTTAGGAATGGCAAGAAAAAGATGTTTCTGAGTTCAGTAGTAGACAAATTGAACAATCTAACAATTGATCCAGAGAATTTGGAAGGGGCATTTAGGAATTGGGCTGATAGTTTGGTAACTGTTTCTGGTCTGACACTCAAAAATGAAATCAAACCTAACGAGGAAGGTTTTTACGATGAGTCTATGGTTCATGGTTCAGATTTGGATTCGGTGTTGACCGATGGATCAAGCGCTCATAATTTCTTAACCCTTGGGGGTGAAGCACCTGGTGGTAGTAGTAGTAGAAGTCATTTATCCGTCACCCATAACAACAATGATGATGCTGGATCTTTTTCAGATGTATCTGTGATTTCTACTGATGGTGGATATGGAAGTGATACTTCCAATGGTTTATTCACAAAGGGGGATGTGCCAATATCTCCCAAGAAAAAGGGACTTCGTTCAAAACTTTTTAAGAAACACCATGAAGATCCTGAAAAATTTGAATTAGCAAGTCGTCGAGTTTTAGGGGTGGTATTTATTGAAATTGTATCATGTGAAGATTTACCCCCATATAAAAACTTTACCAGAACATCATTTGATATGGATCCGTTTGTTGTTGTCAGTTTTGGTAAGAAGACATTTAGAACCGGTTGGAAAAGACATACTTTGAACCCAGTATTCAATGAAAGATTAGCTTTTGAAGTATTGCCCCATGAAAATAATTTTAGTATTCAGTTTTTAATTCTTGATAAAGATCATTTCTCATTTCATGATGATGTGGCACATATTTCATTACCTTTGAGGGATATAACTGAATATGCAACTGTTAAACCCGTGGAAGATAACCTTGATCTTCTTGGTGATGCTGCTGATATTGTTAGAGAGAGGACTCCAGTTAGTTTCACTACAGCAGATGACGAAGCTCCAAGTAATGCATCAGTGAGAATATTACTAGACAATGATAACGAGAAAGAGAATGACAATGGTCATGGCCATGGTGCTGAGAATGGTAATGACGGAGTAGTGAAAGATGAATCGACAAGAACAAGAACAATAACTATTGAAGAACCGACTAGTAGTCGTAGTAACATAAGCAACAAATCACAGACGAAGAAGAGCAAGTACAAATACAAGAGCAAAAACAAAGGATCACTGGATGACAAGATTGATGCTGGTCAATATCGAACCATGTCGTTGAGTTTGAACTTGCATGATCAGAAATACATTGGGAAATATAGTCCTAAATTGAAAATCCGTGTTCGATTTGAAACGTATACTGAATTACGTAAACGGTTCTGGAGAATTCTTCTTAAAGAATATCAAAGCACAGAAGTCAATCCTGATGAAACATATGATTACATTGAATTAATTTCCTTATTAGATACCATGGGTTGTACGAGTAGTGATGAAGTTGTTGAGAAATTTTATAGCAATTTGAACAAGTCTGCATGGGGTGGTGACTTATTATCATACGATGAAATCATTGAACAATTAGAATTGCATGTTTCTGGCAAAAATGATGATACCACCAAGTTATTTGTGTTTGAGAAGTGTCCTATATGTAATCAGAAAAGAGTTTCCAAAAAACAAGATTTGGATATAATCACCCATTTTGCCCTTTGTGTTAGTAAAGATTGGAATGGTGTGAGTAAAATCTTGCTGTCGTCTTATGTGACTCCGAAACATGCCACCAAAAAGAAGTTCACCAAGGCATTGATTAAACTAACTTATGGTAAATATAAGTTAGGTGGTAATTCGGCAAATATATTAGTTCAGGATAGAATGACAGGGATTATATTGGAAGAGAAAATGAGTGTTTATGTGAGACTAGGCATTCGTTTATTATATAAAGGTTTAGATAAAGCTAGATCCAAGAGAGTTCGTGTTTTATTGAGAAACATGTCCATCAAACAAGGAAAGAAATTCGATGCACCACAGCTGAAATCGGATATTGCTTCATTTATTAAATTTCATAAGTTAAACCTAGAAGAATGTTTAATTGACGACCCAGATAAATACCCTACATTTAATGATTTCTTTTATCGAAGATTGAAAAGAGGGGCTAGATTGATCGAAGATGAAAAGAATGCCAAAATTATCACTAGTCCAGCTGATTGTCGATGTGTCGTGTTTGATAGTATTGATGAAGCCACCAAGTTATGGATCAAAGGGACAGGATTCAGAGTCCAGAAGCTTATCCACGAAGATCAACAAATTGATATTCCTTCGTATTCTTTAGGGATTTTCAGACTAGCACCCCAGGATTACCATCGATTCCATTCACCTATTGATGGTGTCATTGAAAGCATTAAAGATATCGAGGGGGAATACTATACCGTTAACCCCATGGCAATTAGATCTCAATTGGATGTATTTGGTGAGAACGTTCGAAGTATTTTGACTATTAAAACATCCAATTTTGGAAAAATATATATGGTTGCCGTGGGTGCCATGATGGTAGGGTCCATTGTGTTTACTGCCAAAGTCGGTTCAACAATATCCAAAGGTCAAGAAGTGGGGTACTTTAAATTTGGAGGATCAACCATCTTGTTGTTGATTGAAAGTAGCAAGTTTAAATTTGATAGTGATTTAGTGAAAAATTCCGATAGTGGGTTGGAAACTTTGTTACAAGTGGGTCAAAGTATAGGGCATGCACCCGATGTGGAGGAATATGTGCGTGATCATGTTTCATTTGATGCATTGGATAAAACCAAACAACTTAAACTTATCAGACTGTTGACGGGTGGTGACTTGACTGATAAACACCAGTTGAGTAATTGGGAAGCCAATAGTATTGTGATGGAGGATTTCCAACCTTCTGATTTCTTTGAAGATGAATCAGTTGAACGTATCATAGAATAAGTAATACAATATGTGAAAAAACAAAAATCAAAAACAAAATTAAATAAAATTACATAAAGTAAAATTAAATATAGATTAAATCAACTATACAATTAGGTGTATGTATGTGTAAGTTCAGGGGGTGAGGAGGGAGATATGAGGGTGTTGATTTTACATGGGAGCACAATAAGTGGCAGGACGATATAAATCTTCTTCCTTGATACCTTTATCTTCCTGTAGTTGTCTAACATTCCACCCCACGAATTCCAATTCTTGTTGTATGTAGTGTATTTCTTTATGAATTTGTGAATCAAAATAAACTGGTACCACCACGAATCTAGTTACAAGTGGCGTAATTATTGATCCAGCCAATAATCCTTTGAATCCAGATGATAAATATGACATTATGTATGTATGATGATGGTGATGATGGTGATGTGTTGTAAAATGGTTGTAAAAGTGTTGTCTAAAAAAAAAAAAACTAAAATAAATGAACGAGGATAGGGGAAATAAAAGGGTATATGTGTAAAGATAAAAAAAAAATACAATTTATGAGGGGAAGATTGTTTTCTATTTATATTTGTACATTATAACAATAGAATTTTTAGAAAAACCATGTGCTGCTAAAAAATAATAATCTTGTTCTTTACGATTCGGAGAAGATAGGAAAAAACAAAAAACCAAATAAAAACAAACACAAAGAAAAAAAAAAAAAATACAAAGAAAAAAATACTTTACCCCGGGATTTTTTTTCTCACATCAGGGATATTTTTTCATTACGTTGCTACCCGCATGTAATACGGTGACGACAACAAGCACCACCACCATAACACCACAACCACAACAACAACAACCCGTATATTCCTTCTCGGATCATTTCGTAGACCTTGCATTTTGTACATTATTAATCAAGAACTTAAACAAACAAAGGGAAAGGGGGCGGGGTGACAATATCGCAAAATAATAATAACAACAATCTTACATAATGTAAGAAAACGGAGTCACAGAAAAAATAAACAGTGCATGAAAAACTTATGATGTATTTTGACTATTCCCGAGGATAAACCGGCTATCAGAACTACCAAAATTTTTTTCTGCAAAACCCGTTCCGCTTCAAAATAGAACGTCATGGATTTATTTATTATTCAAACAGTCTATCTACTCTACTTCTAATATAGTTGTCTATTTTTGTTGTTGTCCACCGTATAAACCTCTCCATTCTTCAACCTTCTTTTCATCGATTCTAGTGAACAAATATTGTGCTTTACCAATACAATGTCCTGGCAACAAGACAAATTCAAATTTATCGGTGATTGATAAACTTGGAGCATTCAAAATTTCATTGATTTGTTTAGTGGTTTCTGGCATAAATGGATAAATGATAGCACTGATCAAATAAACCAAGTTGATACCAACACCAACAACAGCATCGGATTTGGCTGGTTGGTTGGTGTATAAACTATTGTCTAATTTATTATCTTGCAAAAATTGATTACCTCTGGATGAAATGGCCATGGCGATTTCCAAACCTTTTCTCAAATTAACACTTTCCATGTTTTCAATGTAACTGGACAACAAAGTGTTGATATCGGTTTCAAATGCTGCGTAGTCTGGGATGTTGGATACATCATATTTAGGAACAACTCCATTGTATTTGGCAATTAAAAATTTAACAATTCTGTTGACGTAATTACCCAAATTAGCCAACAATTCATTATTATTTTTGGCAACAAATTCATCCCATGAGAAATGAGAATCTTGGTTTTCTGGTCTATTAGAAGCCAAATAGTATCTCCACACAGATGGGGAAACACCAGTTTCTTTAGCATTATTACCAAAAACACCAACACCTCTACTCTTACTGAATTTACCGTTTTCGTACTGTAAATATTCAGTGGTACTCAAATGGTGCAATTTGGTCCAGTTATCACCAGTACCGATTTGAGAAGCTGGGAAAACAACAGTATGGAATGGAACATTATCTTTACCCATGAATTGATACAAGTCAACATGCTCTGGGTTTTTCCACCATTTAAGATAATCTTCATCATTAGTGCCATCTTTGAAATAGTTGGCAGTGATGGAAATATAACCAATGGTGGCATCGAACCAAACGTACAAGACTTTGTTATCGTATCCTTTCAATGGGACAGGAGTACCCCAGATCAAATCTCTGGTAATACATCTTGGTTCCAAACCTCTCTTGGTCCACGAATCAGTAATACTCTTGGAGTTTCTAGACCATGCTCCTTTAGCGGAGGAGTCAATGACCCATTCTTTCAATGGCTCTTCCAAATCATTCAATTTAAGGTAGATGTGAGTGGATTCTTTAACAACTGGAGTGGCACCATCAAGTTTACAACGAGGATTAATCAATTCCAATGGATCCAATAAATTACCACATTTATCACATTGATCTCCTCTGGCATCATCATAATCACATTTTGGACAAGTACCTTCAACAAATCTGTCGGCCAAGAATGATTTATGTTCTTCACAATACAATTGTTCAGTGGTTTTTTCTTCCAAATAACCGTTCTTGTGTAATTTCAAGAAAATATCTTGAGCAATTTCAGTTTGCAATGGGGTTGTGGTTCTTCCAAAATAGTCAAATCCAATATCAAACCAATCATAGACTTCTTTATGAATAGCATGGTACTTATCACATAATTGTTGTGGAGTGACTTTTTCTTCCAATGCTTTGGTTTCAGTGGCAGTACCATATTCATCTGTACCACAAATGTACAAGGCGTTGTAGTTTCTGTTTTTGGCATAACGACTGTACATATCAGCAGACAAAACAGAACCGATAATGTTACCTAAATGTGGCACATTGTTAACATACGGTAACGCAGATGTGATTAAGATGTTTCTTTCATTTGGCTTTGGAACAATTTTAGCTGCTTGTTTTTTAATCAAATGACCGGTTTGAACGTGTTGTTTACCAGTGTTGGTTTCTTTAGTCCTTTCAACTGGAGTAATATCCAATGCATTCTTGATTCCTTTGGCAACTTCTGGGAGTTTAGAAAATTCAACAAACCATGTGTTTTCAGTGTTGGCTTTCAACACAGGGTATAAACTAGCGAATAAGATGATTTGAGCTGGAGTTATGCTAGCCTTATTGAAACTTGGCAAGTCAGAAGTGATTTTCAAAATTTCTTCAGCTTTGTTAGACTTGACAGCAGGGTAGACAACATCTTCTTCAAATTCAATAACCTTATGGTCAGAAGTGAAGTCATTTGCTAAGTATTTAACAATGGCGTTTGGCTCAATTAATTCAAATCCTGTCTTCTTGTCTTTCAATGATAATGTTGGTTCAGTTTCACTCAAAGTGAGGGTGAGTTTTGGTTGGTATGCTGCTAATGCAATAGCCAATTTCAAGTTATTGGATAATGCCAATAATGAATTTCCTTTAGTTCCAAATACTTCTAATGACATCGTGTTTGATGGTTGTAGGTGGTAATGAGTCAGACTTGATGGAGTAAAGTGGGCTGAAATATTTTTTTTTCTTGTTTTCTTCTCAAAATTTTTCCTTCCTGCGAAAAAATAGGACAGTCCAGATTTTGCAAAACGATTGAGACTAGGAAGTGAAAAAAAATTGTGGGTTTCCAAAAACGAGTCCCATACTATACAGGGAAATAAAGAGGAGCCACACTCAGAATGATTCGACTACTATTGCCAATTAAAAGGCTAGACTCATTTCGATGTTTATCAACTGTTTCAGATAAATGGAATTGTCTTGTAAATACTACCACCATCGAACCAGTCAGTACTGGACCATTATCAAATACCACATATGTTCTTAAAGATAATATAGTTACAAAACATAGTACGAGTAGTGCTGCGTCTAAGACATTATCCAATTACAATTCCCCCTTTAATGCTACCATAGTTGAACTACTCTCTTCACAAGGTTCGAAACTTATTGGCAAATCAAATCTCGATGAATTCGGTATGGGATCAGCAAATTTGAATTCATATTATGGGCCAGTTATAAACCCATATGACAATTCGAAAATCCCTGGAGGTTCGTCCGGAGGAAGTGCAGCTGCTGTTTCTGGTGGGATTTGTGATTTTTCGATAGGTACCGATACTGGAGGTTCAGTACGTTTACCTGCTGCTTATTGTAATGTTTTCGGGTTCAAACCTACATATGGTAGAATATCTCGATGGGGGGTTATACCATATGCGCAAACATTGGATACTGTGGGTATCATAGGTAACAATATTGATATAATTGAAGATGTTTATAAAGTCCTTGATAAATACGATGAGAACGACCCAACTTCGTTACCTGAAGAAGTTAGAAATAAAATTGTCAAAACTACCGACACGAAGAAATTAGTTATTGGAATACCGAAGGAGTTCGTGATTGAAGAATTATCTGACGAGGTTAGAAGTGCATGGAAGGACACATTAGTTAAGTTAAGAGAACTTGGACACGAGATCAAGGTGATATCCATTGAGTCCATCAAGAAATCGTTACCGGCATATTATACTCTTGCAACAGCAGAAGCAGCATCAAACCTTTCTCGATATGATGGGATAAGATACGGAAATACCTCACAATCCCCAGTCGATACAGCATCAGATTTGATAGTTGATAATAGATCAGAGAATTTTGGTACTGAAGTGCAAAGAAGAATCATTCTTGGGAACTATACTTTATCTTCTGATTCAGGTGATCATTATCTTCGTGCAACAGAAGTACGCCAAGAATTATGTCATGATTTTTCATCTGTATTTAAGAACCCTCATGTACTTTTACTGCTGGATGGAGGAGATACTCAAGGAAGTGTTGATTTAATAATTTCACCAACAGCAACTGGTTCTGCACCCGATGTAACTGATTATGTCTCTGCCAATAAGGAGAATTTCTTGAATGCGTATGTTAATGATGTCTTAACTGTTCCGGCGTCGTTGACTGGAATACCCACGATTTCTGTTCCTTGTAATGGGATTGGAATCCAATTGATGGGTCAATTTGGAGATGATGAATTGGTTTTACAAATTGCAAAAAGTCTCTCTAAATAAATAAATATATACTAACAAAAAGGGATTCTTTGATTTCTGTATACAAGAATAAATAATATACACAGAGATTTAAATATACACAAATAAAGGGTGCTTGGGAAAAAAACCCACCTCCACCTTGAACAATAGACGAACTATAGTATTATAAGTTGAATTATCATAACGTCGTAAAACCAAAACAAAAATAAAATAAAAATCAATCTAATCAGAATGACGTTCTAAGAGAATAACAAACAAAATAAGGACTTACTGTTGAAATTTTATGTCCATTTCATTGTCTTTCATTATTCATACGCCAATTGACTACCATCATGATCACCGCCTTACTTTCTTCCTAACAAAGTCAAAAACTCTTCTCTAGTTTTTTGGTGGTCTCTAAAACAACCCAACATACAACTGGTGGTAGTACTTGATCCAGTTTTCTGTACACCTCTACTAACCATACACATATGAGTGGCTTCAATAACAACGGCAACGCCTCGGGGTTTCAAAATCTCACTTAATGCCATGGCGATTTGTTTGGTTAATCTTTCTTGAACTTGAAATCTTCTAGAATACATTTCTGCTAATCTTGCCAATTTACTCAATCCCAAAACTCTTTTATTTGGGATATAGGCAATATGAGCTTTACCGAAAAATGGAACCAAATGATGTTCACAAAGGGAATAAACTTCAATATCACGAACAATCACCATCTCATCATGATCTTCTTCGAATACTGCTCTTTTAATCACATCACGAATATTATCTTCATATCCTTTAGTGAAATATAACATGGCTCTTGCATATCGTTCTGGGGTTTCTAACAATCCTTCACGAGATGTATCTTCACCTAATTCTTCCAAAATAACTTTGACAGCACTAGCGATTCTTTCCTCTCTACCTTTGGCTTCTTCTGGAGTTTGTTCAATTCGTTGTCTAGCACCTTGAGATGGCCAAGATAATCCGTCACTATCAATAGGTGGATTCAACACCAATGGTGAGGCTGCACGTGTTTTCAATGGAGTACCCATTAATTCTCTAGTTAAATGGTTACCCCCTGATGATGTAGCAGATGATGACGATACAAGTTTGGAACGTTTCACTGGAATGACAGATTTTGGAGAATGGCTTCCATTTATTTCATCTTTACGGGTATTTGGTTTAGTGGTTGAGTCAGACATTATTTAGTAGGGGAACAAAAAAAAAAAAAGGTAATATTGGGAAAGGTAGGAAGGTGAACGATGTTTCTCTATTAATAATGCAAGTCTATGAATTGGTGACAATGTGTGGTTACAAATTAAATGAAAATAATAACTTTCAGTATTGTATGGACCACCCACTAAAGAAAATGGAAAAAATAAAAATTAATTTAGAGGAAATAGAGTATAGTGAAATTATATTAAGTGACTAAAACAATGGTTGAAAATTTTTTTTGTTTTTTAACTCTGTTTTTATGAATCGGAGAGGTGCGAGCGAGCACGTGAGGAAGAATCACAAAACAAACGAAAAAAAAAAAAAAATAGCCGATCCATGACGTATACAGCCATTGCTATAGCTAACATAATGAATAATGCAAATATAGATAATATATATTTAAGAGATAGGAAATACCTAAAAAAAAAGAAAAGAAAAAAATAATTAGAACGAATGAAAGCAACAAACAAATCGACAAATTAACAAATCAACTTCACAAATTTTCATTATCACATATATATACAATTTAACGCTCTTCAGCAAATGGATTCAATACTCTGACAGTCAAACATGGTAAAGCCATACCGATTTCTGCTCTCAACAACACTGGGACTTCGGTCAACTCCTTGATAACTTGAATATAAGAATCTCCTTCAACTCTGGTTATACAATTCTGCAAATAAGGTGCCAATCCAATAGAATCACCTGTAGCTTGTATGGTGGAAGATGAACTGGTTCTAACATTCTTTGGAATACTGCTTTGAGTTGGAGAAGATGGCATGGAGTGGGCTTCATCTTTAAAACGATCAATTTCCTTGAATTCATTGTTATCTTTCAAAGCAGGAACAGTTAATTTTGGAGCATCCAAGTTCAATTTAGCCAACTTCTCAGTGATGGAGTCAGATGCAATAGTGCTGGAAGTTAATGTACTTTTGCTCTGTATCTTTGCAGCTTGTAATGCAGAGGTTCTGTATTTGTTCTTGATGGAGTTTCTGTAAGACATCGATGATTGTTCATCTGGTGGAATGTAGGTGGCAGAATCAACACCCTTTTCCCAATAGAGTTCCAATACTCTATCGACTTTGTCAAACTCAGCTTTCATTAATGGCAACTGGTCACCATGGACTCTTTTCTCAACTCCGAATTCTGGAAGAAAAACATCAAACGAAGATTCATACACTTGGACAACTGTACCCATACACAACAATTGTCCTGCAGTTTCACTCATTTCGTTAATGGTTTGTGATAACAACAAGTGGATAGCTTGTTCTTGAGCACTAGCAGCACAATCTTTCTTGAAATTACAGTAATCGGCTGTCGCTTTCAAAGAATCCAAGTCTTTCTCTTCAGTCTCCTTGTTCAACGCCATCTTCAATTGTCTGTGGACAATCAAATCTGCATAACGTCTTAATGGAGCATTAAAATGTGTATACAATGGCAAATTGAAGTAGTAATGAGCATAGCTATCAGCATCTTGTTTCCCAGCAACATAATATTTACCTCTTGACATGCATTTGTAGAGCAAAGTTTCAACACATTTTCTCTTGACGGGATCTTCAATTTTCAAAATGGAATTTTGCAAAGTAGAGGAAGTAGTGGTGTCGATATTGAACCCTAAGCTGGTAGCCTTTCTCGCAAAGGTTTCCATTTTTTGTAAAGTTGGCAATGGATGACGACGTAAAATAGCCTGGTCACCTAATCCAGCGTGGACTTTAGCAGCAATAGCTGAGTTGACCTTGTGGGAAATTTCAGAAATGACATCAAACGCCAAAGAGTCTTTGAAAACATTCAAATCCAAACGAACCTTTTCATCATCCAATTGATCCAATAAAGTCAAGTTTGGACTGATTCCAAGGGAACGGTTGGACAAACGATGACGACGGAACTCTTTGGCAATTAAACTGAAGGTTTTAATGTAATCTGATGTTGCTGATGAAATGCTGTCAACCGATTTGCCCATTAATATGGTGTCAAAAGAATCATAACTGACCAATTGTTTAGGTACAATCACAGACTCGTGAATATACAAATCTTCGACTTCAAAGTTGCTAGTATCAATTTCAAAAACAACCGAGATGGCTAAATTCTTTTCATTTTCTTTAAATGAAACCAACTTGTTGACTTGTTTAGGGAAGAGATTGACAACTTTCTGTGGAAGGAAAACTGAAGACGATCTCTTTTTGGATTTACGGTCCAAAGTAGAACCAGGTTTAATGAAATATGAAATATCCACCACATGGAAACCCAATTCAATCTTGGTGTTGGAAATTCTCTTGACATGTAATGCATGGTCAACAAATCCACCAGTTTGGGTGAAAGCAATTATGTAGTCATTCAAATACTCTTCTCTCTTGGCATTCTCAAATTCAGGTTCAATAGAAGGTAAATCGTAAGGATTAGCTGCAATGGTGACTTCGTCATCATTGTCGTCAGGGTACTCGTCACACAAAAAGTTATTGTCTCTTAATATGGAGTCAATTTCGGTTTCAGAAGATTCGATTGGTCCCAATTTACTAACCAAAGTACCAAATGGATGCAAGGAAGTTATTGGCCATCTTTTGATGGAAGCAACAAACAATTGGTCAGCGTATTTCTCGTGGTTTTCAACAAAATCCTTTGGTGCTTGTTCTGTAGGGATAGCAATCAAAGGAACTTTCTTATCAGTTGGTTTAAACCAAACAATTTTTGGTGCCTTTGGGGTATGCACTGATGATTCATTACCGTTCTTCTTATCTCTAGCGGCTTGTGCAGCTTGTGCTGGTCTCAATAAACCTAATGTACCGGCGAATAATTGACCAGGGATTCTATCAACAACAGCTACAACGTGACCAGCATAAAGTGGTTTGACATCATCATTTATTTCTTCTTCTTCAACCAACAATAACGATTGTCCTTCGACTTCAACATCGTCATTCTTCTTCATGGTTGGTCTTTGTTTCAAAGAACCTCTTCTGCCAAGACCACTACCACTTCCACTGCCGCTTCCATTGCCGTCTTCCTCATTGGAAGCTCCTTCTTCTTTAGAAGCAGTTGCACCAGATCCTTCGGCAGTAGCAGGTGCTGAAGTGGCATCGTTATGTATATCATCCGTTAATGGTCTGTTGGTTAAAGTGTTATCCTTTCTTCTCTTCTTTTCTTCCTTTTCCTTTTTGGATTCCCACACTTCGTCAACAATTAACAATTCAACTGCGACTAAATCTCCTTCTAATGCACGATTACGGTCCTTAGAACCACAAATAAAGATATCAGCATCCAATAACCCATCGGTAGAAACGTACGCATCTGATCTGTTCTTCTTGTTGACTCTCAAGGTACCAGTCACCAAACGACCTTCGTTAATTAACTCAGGTAAAGATGATTGTGGCAAGTATGGAGCAAAAAGCGTCTTACGTCCATTGTTGCTATTAAGACCAATGTTTGGTCCACCAGCACCACCTCCTTGTTGGTTGGAATTGTTTGGTCCACCATTATTGCCACCGTTGTTTGGAAGGAACTGTTGCAATGAAGAAACGGAAGAACCCCCACCATATGAACTATTACGTGGTTTGTGTCCAGGAACAAATCCTGCCAGCGGTGGTTCTAACAATGATCCTTGTCTGTTGTGGTTGTGGTTTTGCTGTTGTTGCTGATTTTGTTGTTGTTGAGGCGACTGTTGTTGTGCTCTCCAGTTGGAGTTCATTCCTTCAGCACCTCCACGAGATCTGGTTCTAAAATGCGATGATCTTCTATTATGACCCCTGTCAGGTGATTGAGTCACCGTGAAATTAGGATTTGGAGGTAATAAACTGTTGCCTCTAGATTCAGTGGGTTGATCTGGAGTTGGTGGGAATTTGAAAGGTTGTTGCCCGTATGCTAATGATCTTGAACGGTTGTGTGTAGAAGATTGTTCTGGGGTTGCTGGAACATCGTCTCCGCTGCTTGGAGGGAATTTAAAGCTTCCAATGGCTTCAGAAGTATCGATTTTGGATTCATTCGGAACACTTGGACTTAAATTGGATGATCTATTATTTTGCCTTTGGTTTGCCGCGGCTTTGATGGCTTCATTCAACCCCAAAGAGTGTCGTCTTGAATGGCCGTGAGCAGTACCTGCGCCACCGGAGCCAGTACGTCTATGGGTATTAATTGACGATGAGCGGGAGTGGGATCCTCGGTTATTGTTACCTGCATATCCAAGCGATGTTGGTGGCGGTAATAATTCGTTCAGGGTCTGACCTGAAGGAGGTGGGTATACAAATTGCTGATGCTGCTTTTGTTGCTCTTCCAAGACTTTTTGTTGTGCTTGGACTTGTTCCAATTGACGTTGCAAATTATATTGTTCAACCATCAAGTTGGTCAACTCGGATGGCGAACGTCTATGGGCAACATGCAAATTTTTCCCTTTTCTACTAGACACTCTAGCAGGAAAATTGTTGTCATTACTATTATTAGTATTGTTGTTGTTGTTGTTGGATGAACTCATTTCTTTTTTATGTGGGAGGGATATTTAGTCCACTATGTATGATATGGGTGGATGGATGAATGTGTGAATTATTAAAATTAAAAAATAATCAAAAAAAAATTAAAATAAATAATTAAGGGTATGCAATTAAAGATAATCAAAATTAAGGATAAATTAAAATGAGACAAATGGAGGAGGGGAATTTTCTTTTTCTTTTTCTTTTTCAATCAACACCAAGAAGGAATGACAGGTGAGGGTTGAGTAATTTGGAAACTTTCAATCGATAGTATTACGGATGTCGACTTTAAAAAGGAATGAAAATTGAAAGCAAGTTACTTTATGGAATGGGAGGGAGAGGTATTGCAATGCTTTCAACAAAAAAAAAAAAATTGTCTGTGACTTTTTGATATGAACAATTTTTTTTTTTCTTCTCTCTTCCTTTTTTTCTTTGGTCAGAAAAATTACTGCTCTTACTTTTACGTTCCGTTTTCAAGGGAGAGTTTTGCTGTCTGGCCTTTTAAAACTAAAACAAAAAGACTAAAACTAAAACCAAAAAAAAAAAAGATGATGCTGTTAATGATGATAATGGATTCAATTGAAGTTGGCTAGAAGTGATTGTGATAAACAATTGAGGGAATGGTACTATGCAATTGATTAGGTGGGTTGATTGTAAGGACGTGGTTGTAAGAATGAAAGATGAATTGGTGATAATGAGAAAAGTGTTGTAAATGAAATAAATAAAAAAAAAATCTTAGCAAAGAAAAAATTAAGGAATAAATTGTGGGATTTTTATTAAAGGCAAAATAAAATATTCTAAAACCTTTGTCAACACATACACACACAAGAAAAAGGAATGATGTAAAAAAAAAAAAAAAGTAGTGCGCAATAGTGTACACGTACACGTCTTAGTTATCGTCGACCTAGATTCATTCATATTTAAACAACAGAATAAAGATACAAAAAAGCCCCTAGTACACAATAAAAGATGCATTAAAATTTATTCACTTACAGGTTGTTTTTTGTTTTTATTTATTTTATTTTTTTACGAACATAAAACATTGATCATGTTTTCGTCTGCGCCTTGTCCTCTTTATGGGAGTTGATGAATTAATTGTTTCAATCTTTTAGATCTACATTTCATCTCTTTACAATTAACATCCATTAAAATCTGATAGATTGAAAAACAGCACGACTAAAACAAGGAGAATTAATAAATTAGAACCAAAAATGTTGAGGTGGGAATGTTATAAACTTTCGGTTGCTCTTGCCTACTTACATGTTGGACCTTATTACAACTCGTAATCAGCCAATCATTTTCCTGTTTGATGAACCCCTAATTAAGTTTGTACATTGTATTGGGTCGCCAAGGTAACCAACCAACCCACCACACGTACATATAATAAAAAAAATTAAAAATTTGTTAAAAATAGTAATTGCGATTTTAGCCACAAAAACAAAATAAAATATACCTAAATAAATAACTAATTATGTTTCATGCATCTAGCGTCAGAGACGACACCAGTGTTGGCTGCAGAAACAATAACAATTAATTAAAATACCAAGGGAGATTATAAAATGTGATTTTTTTATTATTATTAACATCAATATACAACTAGAGCTCTATTCTTACTACTTCTGTTTCAAACGTGTTCAAATCAAGCAAGACAATTTCACCTGACTCTTTGAAATTCGGCACACTGATTAGACTCACTGACTTACCATCGTATTCCAATCTCTTGGATTCAAATCGTTCTTGGTTTCCTACAAAATAGACGTGTGGCATTTCATCAACAAGAATAAATGGATCATAATCATCATAAGGGTAACAGTATAATGTATCAGGGGCTGTAGGAGCGAAATTCTGCCACTTGATATTACTTTCCATAATTTCCACCGAAGACACCAGTGAAGCATTATCGTCTTTTTTATGGGGGATATATCTCTTAATGTCATCAACATTCTGACCACTAGTACCTAGTATTCTCACACCATTCACTTCCATCCATTGTGGATTAGTCATTCTTGTTAATCTGTCACTTCCCAACAATGACTTGTTTGTTCTGAACAACATCTTGTGTAACGCCTGTTGTGGCAAACATATTTCTGCAGGATCATGGTCACCAGGCATCACAGCTACTGGTAAACTGACAACAATATCTCTGATAAAATCATCTAGCCTTTCTAAAGACTCGGCATTGTATTTGGATATGTTCTTGGACCCATAGTTATTAGTGGTGATATAATTCTTCAAATCACTCTCTGCTGTTGAATTTTGTATTGGCATAATAGAATTTCCAGCAATGATTAATTGACAGATTGCCGAGTTGTCCACCTTATCTTCAGAATTACCTAACTCTCCAATAAGGTACTGTTTCAATAACTCCAATTTCAAATCATAATGACTTTCGTCGCCGATATTTAACCCTGAAACTAAGGCAATTTTTCCACTATTGGTAGAAAGTGGTCTTTGTGGGGCACAAGTAGGATACACAACATCCATTATTTCAAAAATACCTGCTTGCAATTCCATCCCCAAGACGGCAACAACACACCCTGTGACCAATAAATTCTTCTTCAAATATTCTTTGTTATCCAAAATTGCTCGACCTGATTCATCTTCCAACATCACAATTTGTGACTCTTCAGTGTCTGTGTATGCGGCTGGGACCTCAGGCATGACATCGTCTGTTCCTTTTTCAACATCTTCCAATATATTCAATTTATATTTTGCCTCACAGTATACAGTTCCAACAACCCAACATAATTTCCCACTGGTGATATCCAAGATTTTATCACGTTTAAAGATAACTTGTCCATCGATCTGGGTTTTCCCGTGACCCCATTTCTTCATGGCATTTTCTTCAACTCTACTTTTCAAGTTTTTCAATCGGTATTGATACATGGAATAATATTGTTCATTGTAGTTACGACCTTTTGGTGCAAGAACAAACTCGTTTTGTTTGTCATATTTCTCTGGAATAGTGATATCGGACCGTATGACTTCCTCATTGGTATCAATCGATTGGTTGATATACTTTGAGTACGACATGTTTAATGGTTTCAGTAGGTGAAGAGTAATGGTGTTTGATTTTTTCTAATTTTTTTTTTTTTCTATATACTTTTGTTTGTTTGATTAATGACGCGTTGATACGAAAATCTTCAACGTTCGCTGCGACGCGATGGATATTTTGGAACTTTGTTGTGTTTACACCTATCGATTCTATTATTTATACATACAAACAAACACTATTCATCTAAATACGTAACTATTTCTTATTTTGATTATGACCTTTTTTGTTTCTTGGATGATTTGGTACTACCAATACTTAAATTCACTCTTGGAACTTGATCTAAACCAAAACTAGAAGCTACTTTTTTTAGGTCTAATTTATCGATTTGGTACACGGTCTTCAAACCATGGGAAGCATAAGCTTGTAAATATGCACGGTATCCATCTTTAGCGGATTGGTTCAACAAGTAGTTGGTTTTGATCAATTTAGTTAATTGGGATTGGATGTTGGCGATTTTATTGGCTGGGAACTCAAATTCATTTAATGGAACTTTAGCAGCTTTCAAGTATCTCAAGAACCCTAATTCTGAAGGGGTTAAAAACATTAAGGATTTACCTTTACCCTTGGTACCTCTAGCAGTTCTACCTACACGATGAATGTAATCTCTTGGATCATCAGGTGGATCGAATTGGATGATCCAATCAACAGCAGGTATATCTAAACCTCTAGCAGCAACATCTGTACACACCAATATACCTTGCTTGGCATTACAGAACTCAAAGAATGTATTGGTACGCTTTTGTTGTTTTTGTTTCCCATGCAAGTCCAAGACCGGTAAATCTATGTAGTTCAACAACTCACTGTAGAACTTGACACTATTACAAGATGACAAGAAGACAATTATTTTCTTCTTCACGTTTCTCTTCAAGAATGAGAACAACAACAAGAATCTCTTATCGGAGTCACAGACAACGTAACCTTGTTCCAACCCATCAGCAGTGGATACATCCTTTTCGGGAACAACATTGATATACAAAGGACCCGGTCTCAAGGACATTCTAGCCAAATCTTCAACCTTGGTAGTTTGTGTTGCAGAAAACAACATGGATTGTCTATCTTCGTTAGGTAAAATCTTGATAATTTGTTTCATTTCATCTTCGAACCCAATTTCCAAAATTCTGTCTGCTTCATCAATAATCAATGCCTTCAAATTACTAAAGACAAAACCAGGAGTGTTTTTCAAATGATCCAATAATCTACCTGGAGTGGCCACTAACAAGTTAACCCCTTTGGCTAATTTAGTTGCTTCTTGTCTTCTATCGGCTCCTCCGATAACAATACCACAAGTTTGGGAATGGTATTGCATTAATTCACGAGCAACTCCAAAAATCTGTAAGGCTAATTCTCTAGTAGGTGTGATGATAACAACAGCAGTACCGTTTCTTGGTTTGATTTTCAATGAGTATAATAATTCAATGGCTGGGATTAAAAATGCCAATGTCTTACCAGATCCTGTTTTGGCTGCCCCAAGGACATCTCTACCTGCTAATAAAGGAGGAATTGTCTTCGCTTGAACTTTGGTCATTTTAGTAAATCCCATTTCCTTAATTGCTTTCATGGTTGGTTCAGACAAGTCTGCATCTTCAAATAGAGTTTCTTCTTCTTCTTCTTCCTCCTCACCTTCGTTGTCTTTGTCGGCAGTTTGGTTGGAAACCTGTGGTTTGGTTAATTCTTGAAGTCTGGCTTCGTCTTTTTGTTGTTTTCTAGATTTCTTAGAGTCTGGTTTCAGTTCAGGGTCTTTGATATCATCTCCTAATAAACCTGCAACTTCATCGAAATCGGCATCCAATTCATCAACTGCCTTTTCATTATCTTCAATCTCCGGTTCGGATTCTTCATCTTCTACTTCCTCATGGGATCTTTTCTTTGTTTGTTTTACTTCCTTCTTAGATGGAGAAGGTTTCTGTTTGTTACTCTTAACCTTTGGAGACTTTGCCATCTTATTTGCAGTATTTGTCTATTGTGGGTGGTAAGTTAGTCTTGAAGAGAAAATAAATAAAAGTCATCTCATCAGCTCCCAAAAAAAAAAAAAAAAATTAAAAATTAAATATTGAAAAAAAAGTTCGCACAGTACGATGGAAGAGACGATATCGAAGTCGTGTATATGCGCGAGAAATATATAAAATCAACTATACTAAAATGCTAACAATATAACAACATAAACATTCTCTATTAATCATTCTATAATATAAACTCTACCTTCATATGGAGTCAAAACAGATTCATCATATTCATCTTCAACAACGTTTGATACGACCAACTCAAAATCACCAGAAATCAATGGCTTAAATGGAACATTTTCATTTGAAAAGTTCAAAACAACATAAGCCTTAGGAGATTTCGCATCAATGATTTCTTTGATGTATGTGAACGTCTTCTTGTTGTCATAATCTAAGATATGGAAAGTTCCATAGATAAACAATTCCTTGTACTGTTTTCTAATTTTCAACATTTTTTGATAGAATTTCAACAAAGAATTTGGATCATGTTGTTGGGACTTGACATTGATTTCTTGGTAATTGTCATTAACTCTCATCCATGGTTTGCCAGTAGTAAAACCAGCGTTAGCTGTAGCATTCCACTGAACTGGGGATCTGGCATGATCTCTGGCAACCAAATTAATCACATCCAATAATTTCTCTTCCTTTTCAGCAAAATCTGAATCGTTTCCGTATTTTTCTTTAAACTCATTGTAGTAGTTGGTGGTATAAACATCCTTGTATTCCTCAATCGACCATGATCTTGGCAAGTTGGTCATACCAATTTCTTGACCTTGGTAAATGAACAAAGTACCAGTTAAAGTAGCTTGCAACATGGCTAACATTTTACCACTCTGTGTGCGATTCTTTTTGCAATCACCAAATCTAGTTATAGACCTTGGTTGATCATGGTTTTCAATGAAAACGGTGGACCATGCATCAGTTCCTTTGACAAAATCACTTTGCTCCTGAACTGCTTTTTTAAAATCAAGCAAATTCCAAGGAGTGTATCTAAATCTGTCACTGTTTTCTGTTCCCAATTCAACAACATCAAAAATAAACATCATATTCATTTCCTTTCTGGAAGCACTCACATACTTCAAAGCTTCTTCTTTAGTCCAATGACACATCTCACCAACCGTCATAATATCGTATTTGGAGAAAACTTCACGATTCATTTCTTGATGGAATTCGTGAATTCTTGGACCATTGGATGTCAACTCTTTACTTGGCTGATGGAGTTCATCCATATAAGTAATTGGGGCATCGGTAAAAGATTGTTCTTTGGAATAAAACCCAGCAACATCAATTCTAAATCCATCAACCCCACGGTTCAACCAGAATCGGATTGCAGAATCATATATAGCCTTTCTGCACTCTTCATTCTCCCAATTCAAATCCGGTTGACCTCTAGCAAACAACCTCAAGTAGTATTCGTCTGTTTGTGGGTCATACTCCCAGGCAGATCCAGAGAAATAAGACTTCCAGTTGTTTGGTGGTTGTCTGTTACCTTCAGCATCGTATTTGGGTTTCTTCCAAATATACCAATCCCTCTTTGGGTCATCCAATGACGACTTGGACTGCTTAAACCATTCATGCTCAGATGACGTGTGGTTGATAACCAAGTCACAAATAATCTTCATACCTCTCTCATGACATCCGTCAATCAAGTTCTGCATGTCTTGCAATGTACCGAAATCTGGGTTGATATCCTCGTAGTCACTGATATCATAACCCATATCCTCCATCGGAGACTTGTACATTGGACTCAACCAGATAATGTCGATTCCCAAGTCCTTGATGTAGTCTAATTCAGAGATAATACCGGGGATATCACCAATACCATCACCGTTGGAGTCCTTATAAGAGGCGGGCCAGATTTGATAAATACTAGCATCTTTCCACCAAGTGTAGTCAATAGTCATGTTTTGAATAGTAGCGAATGTATGAGAGGTTCCTTAGAAGAGTTTCCAATTTCCTTATTTTCTAGAAACAAAAAAATACTGAAAACATGTTCCTCTGCTTTCCATTCTTATACTATACTGTGTTTATTACATAGAGCGATATCGGCTTTTTGATTTTTTTTTCAAATCGTGCCAAGCTGTTGAAACAATCCATCTTTTGGCACCCACAAAAAAATACCGCCTAAATTCTCGGCACCACTATAATTCTCGGAAAAAAATTTTAAACTTTGAGGTGGGGAAGAAATATCATTTTGTTGGGAAGAAACTACTAAATCTTGAATGTTCCCGCCTATTGTCTTCTGAGGGAACATTAACCGAGAATTGTATGATATTTCATTCCTCTAAAGATCAGCTTCCAGAAGAAAATTAGGCTATTGTTTTTTATTTAACGTATGCATATGTGTATTATTAGTCAAATTTTGCAGATCTTCGTAATGAAAAAAAAAAATTCGCTTTCCCCAACAATTTCAAAACTTTGTTTGTGTTTCCATAGAAGCTTGTAATTGGTTACAAATACTCCGGGTATTGTATAGCGTGTTATTTAAATGCTCAGGAATAAAAAAAAACCTGCATTGTTAGATCCATGTACAGATACGTGGATTTCTATTGTTGATAATTTTTCATTTTCTTGCTTCCATCACTTCGCAAAATAGTTTGTCCGAAAAGGGAAAAAAAAAGCATCAACTACCAAGAAATCAAAAAAAAAAAAAAATACACATGTATAGTGCCAGGCATAACCGCTAAATTATTACAAATCTTGCTATTGGTGTGACCTCAACTGAAATTCATAAGCCATACTCCCAGTAACAGGGAGAAATGTGCGGGGGTTAAGGATTGACGAGATCGTGTAGATTAATGATGTATAATACTAATTCATTCAACAATAAAACAATGCAGAAATCTGGGGTAAATTTTCCTAAAAACAAATAAAGGTTCAAAACCTCGCCCTATTTTTCGGAAAATTTCTCGCAATTGCATAAACCACTCCAAATTAATTTCTCCACAACTGCCAAGGATCCACTTTAGATATGAAATGCCCCTTTGGAATTTTTGGTTTCTATGTCGAACCACTTTGATTGCTTAAAAAATATCTTGAAACGATTGCGGGCGCATGAAGTTGGTTGATTCTTCACATTCTACTTCAATGTCATGAATAAATACAGGGTGTCGCTTACCATTGCCAAATTACCACCTACAAAGAATAGAGAAAGGATCTGACTGTATGTAGCTGTCGTACCACCTTGTTTTAAGAACAATAGGTTTGTATGTTTTTTTGTGTGTAATTTGATCCGGGGATGTGTTTTTTTTTTCTTCCTCCTGTTTTTACGAACTTGCTCCAAGATTGACAAGGTTTGCTTTGAGGGGTTAAGGGAAATTTCTTTTTATTTTTATTAGTTACTGGTTTAGTGGCTTAAATTACAGGTCTCGTCAATAGAACTTCATAAAGACTGAACTTAATACTATCCTGGATAATTCTCTATTGACTAAGGGGACTGGTATTGGTAGTATCAACTCCAATAAAGCAGACACGTCTCTGTAATTCTACACCCGGAAGACCCAATCCTAGGTTGAAAGAATTTACCACGAATCTACCTTTACTACAAAATATACTTTTTGGTTTTTTTTTCTTCGCAAAAATTCACGGAAAATTAGGCCCCGCCCTTTGGTGGTGTAAATTAATTAGAAATGCAAAAGCAATAAACAAAAGAAATTAAACCAAAAAAAAAAATATTTCTCCGCTTACGGTTATGGAGAACGATTTGTGTGTCCAATATAATTTAACCTCATGTACATTAAGAATTAAAGTACTCCATTATTCGAGAAATCTTGTAATCTCAAAAAATGAGAAATTATATAAAGTATCAGATTTGACTCCTTCGATGAGCCAGATTCTGTTAAAGTTTTTTTTTTTCATAAAGTATCAAAGATTAACTATTCCTATACGAAATGACTATTGCTGAATATAATCCAGAGAAGAAGAACCAGGTTGCTGAGTCTATTATAAGCTTGGATGAGAAGGTCACTGCATCACATGTCTCAGTTGCTGAAAATAACAATGTTGATGATTATATTGCCAAGTTCTTGGACATGTCCAATACTGCCAGGGCTGAAGATGAGAGAGATAAAACCATGCCGCTTAAAGAATGTCTCAGAACTTTCCCCAAAGCTTGTTTTTGGTCTTTTGTTATTTCGACTGCAATTATTATGGAAGGGTATGATACTAACTTGCTTTCTTCTTTCTATGCCTATCAAGGGTTTGCTAAGAAATTTGGTAGATATTACCCAGAACTTGGTGAATACCAGGTTCCGGCTAAGGACCAAATTGGGTTGTCCATGTGCTACCAAACCGGTGGTTTAATTGGTGTCTACATTGGTGGTAATTTTGTTGATGTTTGGGGTTATCGTCCAGTTCTTATTCCTGCTTTGATTTCTTCCATTGGTTTGATTTTCATGCAATTCTTTGCACCGAACGTTGGTGTGTTGATGGCTGCGTATTTCTTATTGGGGGTAAATTGGGGTAGTTATCAAACCACTTGTGTTTCTTATGCTATGGATGTTGCCCCAACCACTTTGAGACTTTATCTTACTACTTATATTAACTGTTGCTGGGTGTTTGGTCAATTGATATCTTCGGGTGTCATTAAAGCTATCCTGAATCTGAGTAATGACCATGCATACAGAATAGCATTTGCCATCCAATGGGCATGGCCGTTGCCAATAGCTATTCTTGTATATCTTGCACCAGAATCACCATACTTTTTAGTGAGAAAGAATAGATTGACTCAAGCTAAGCGATCCTTGACTCGTTTGTTGTCTGAGAATCAATATTTGCCAAATAAGGACTTGATCGCTGAAAGTATGTTGACCAAGATTCAGATGACCATCAAGGAAGAAGATGCCATTTCTAAAGGATCTTCTCTTCTTGAATGTTTCAAAGGTACCAATCTCAGAAGGACCAGAATTGCTGCTTTTACCTGGTTGATACAAAACATCACTGGTTCCAGTTTGATGGGATACTCGACATATTTCTACCAACAAGCTGGTGTTGCTGTTTCCATGTCGTTCACCTTCTCCATCATACAATACTGTTTGGGTATTGCTGGTACTCTTGGTTCCTGGTTCTTGTCTCAAAAAATTGGTCGTTTCCCAATATATTTCTATGGATTGTGCGGCATGACTGTGCTTTTGATTCTTACTGGTGGGTTAGGTTGTGGTGATTCAAAATCTACAAAAATGGCTACGGGAAGTATGCTTTTGATCTATACATTCGTCTACGATTTGACCATTGGTCCAATGTGTTACTGTATTGTTGGTGAAATTCCATCTTCCAAATTGAGAGCTAAAACCGTCATGTTGGCAAGAAATTTGTATAACGTTGCCGGTATTATCGTTGCTGTTGTCACACCTTACATGTTAAACCCAACACAATGGAACTGGAAAGCGAAATCTGCGTTTTTATGGGCTGGATTTGCTGTAATCTCTGCCACTTGGGTCTATTTTGAATTACCAGAAACTAAAGGCAGAACTTTCGCTGAATTGGATAAATTATTTGCTGATAAAGTTTCTGCAAGAAAATTCAAACACACTCATCCAAAGACTTTTGATGCTGGTGAATTGATGGAAAAGATGGGTAATGATGGTGTTAAGGCTGTTGTTAATGACACGGAACACGTTGAAAATGTTGATGTTGAATACAAAGCTTGATTTCATTGAAAATCTTATGTATTTTCATTTCTTCCTAGTTTATACTACATAGTTATATAATTCTAGTTATTTACGATTATGAATTTGTTCTTTTTTTATTTTTGAGGATGTATGTTTCCTATTCCTTGTGTACTAATTATTGGATTTAATACGATATAACAACGTGTTGTAGTTTGCAGGGCACGAAATTCTCCACTTCGGTTTAAAAATCAAAAAAAATCTGCGGACAATAAAAAAAAAAAAAAAAGAGATCCGGAATCTTTTATCTGATTCCCCCACTTCACTCTTCACTCCACACCATTCCACTACATTATTTTTGAGCATTCAACTCTGATGATGTTTGCCCGTTCCAGAAATGCTCCTGTCAGAATTCTTCAATTCCACCGATATTATGCAACCAGATCACAATACGATTCTCCCTTTGAGCATCTTCCCAAATTGAAAAACCGTTCATGGATAAATTGGAAAACCACAGTAGCCTTCTTTTTGATTGGTGGTTATTTATCTTACAGGGAAACCTTGTTCAATTATTACGAAAAGTATACCGAGATAGATGAGAATGATCCTAAATTTAACATGCTACCAATGCAGTTGGAGTACCAATTGAAAAACTTACCAATCTACCAACAATTAGCACATCCTAAAAACTCCCACCAATGGTACAAGTTACTGAGTTGGGAAAATCTTGATCGTAATATATTGGATAATCAAACCAGTATCAAGAATCAAGACGAGTATCATGAACCTACTTTGACCAACCAGACATTGCGTAAACCAGGGGGGATTTTGATCAAGCCAGTTATTTTCCACAATATTGAAACCGATGAAGGCGTTTCTATAATACATGCTGGATACAGATTATGTGGGTACCCATTTATCGTTCATGGAGGAATCATTGCCACGTTGTTGAATGAGACATACAAGCGTAACGCTTCCTTATCCAAATTCACCACATCCAATTTGAAAGATGACTTCAAGGTCGAGAATTTGACCATAAACTATAAACGTCCAACCTTGGCTAACCAGTTTTTGGTCATCAAAACAAAGATGAAAGAAAGTGACAAGAATGACAACAAAACCATAGTATTGGAAAGTGTTCTTGAAGATGCCAAAGGTAGGGTATTGGTTAAGAGTGAAGCATTGTTGCATGATACAGGAAGAGCAACCAAGAGAATCCAGGCAGAAGAGAAAAAAGGTAAATGGTGGAAAGTTTGGTAGTGTCTGTAATCGTCGCTGTTATTTATATTTACTTAGTTTAATGTTACATTAATCTCAGTGGTGATATACGTATCTCTCTACGATAATTCTCTGTACACATGTAAATATATATCTCTCTCATTTTGAAAAAAAATAAATTATCCAGAAAATTTATTCTCTGTAATCATAATTTTCATTTTTTTATTTTTTTTGTTTACTTTCCATATTTTCCATTCACGATACATACAAGAACAATCAATGAACAAAGACACTTCGGAGGAACCATCAATTGAACCACAGGTTCAAAGCAATGAATCAATTGGAGACACCCAATCAAAAGAAACATATGCTACTCGATTCAAAGAAAGGAAGAGAGAAGAAGAACTTTTCAGAAAATCATTGTTGAAACAAAAGGAACATAATGTGGTGATCCATCCACGGTTGAAACCTGTCCCGTTTAAAGATCTGGATTTGTTACCTTCCTCAATTCCTGAACCAAATGAGGTGGTGACTATAGATAATATTCAATTCGGGCAACTTGATGATCTTCCACTTAATAAGAGAGGATTCAAATATAAACATTGTCGTCCTAATCCGGGGTTTGTTTCCAATTTATATTCAACAACTGATGATGAGCCATATGACGTGCGAACTAGTTTGTTTGACAGATCAGGAGGTGTATTGTTGAGCAAAGATTTGAGTACAATAACAACAGCACAAGGATGGAGATCTGCCAAGACAAATGTTTGCATTAGAGAAGGATCGTACTATTTTGAATTTAGAATAGTAAAAGCAGATGATAAGAGTCATGTGAGAATAGGAATTGGAAGGAAAGAAGCTAGTTTGGAAGCGCCTGTCGGATTTGATGGATACAGTTATGGATTGAGAGATGTGGATGGTCAGTTTATGACAATCAGTAGGAGACAAAAATCATGTATTGAAGATGGGTTTCGTACTGGAGATGTGATTGGATTCTTGGTGGAGTTGCCGCCACTTGAAGAACACAGAAAAGCAATGGAAGAATTTACCATAGAAAAGAGTAAACTCCAGGGTGATCAAAAACAGAGAAGACGCAAGAAGAAGAAAGTTGAGCAAAATATCCAAGATAATGTCAAGTTTAATCAAAATGGCAACATTGTGAGAGACCAGATCCCCATTAAGTATAAGAGTGCATTGTACTATGAACAGTGTGAATACACTGCAACAAAAACAATGGAGCATTTGCTTAACCCCGTGACAGTCTTTGGAGAGAAAGCCATCATCGAGATGGATGACAAGACTAAAAATATTCCTATCATCCCTAATTCGAGGATACGATTATTTAAAAATGGGATCGAGCAAGAATCCATCTCTGAGTTATATTCTTTCTTGCCGACAAACCTCGAAGACACCGAAGATATAAACCTCGGCCCTAACACAAGACAGCAACTGAATCCTAACTATAGAAATACTGATGACGGGACACTAGGTTATTATCCGATGTTTTCTGCTTTCCAATATGGAGTGGTGCAGATAAATGCAGGTCCAGATTTTGACTACCCTCCACCGCAACTACAAGAAACGACAACCACCTATGACAACGACAATGTCAGCAACAACGTCAAGGTTAAACCTTTAAGTGACAGATATAACGATCAAGTCGTTGAGCAAGTATATTGGGATATAATGGATGAAGTCGAAGCACAATATTTAGATAGCTTTGATCTTACAAAGTAGACGGATCAGGACCTATTCTAAGCAA
Organism: Candida tetrigidarum; assembly: GCA_030557055.1. NCBI lineage: Eukaryota > Fungi > Ascomycota > Pichiomycetes > Serinales > Debaryomycetaceae > Candida > Candida tetrigidarum. Next base: position 12,719 of record JAKTVF010000413.1, on the reverse strand, counting down.
TCGGGATTCATCAACATCAATGTGGTTGGTTCGACAATACACATCGTAACATTTTCTGTGGTAACACTCTCCAGTTTGAGTAGCCCAACCTAAAGTAACTATCTCTTTACACTGGGCGCAAAGCAAGACTTTGCCATCTTCGTCGGTGCCATAAGTTTCTATTAAATACTGTTTTAATTCACAAAGCGTTTTAATCGATAACAATAGCATCAGATCTAGCGTACTAATAAACCAACCATCATCAATTAAACGGTCAATCAATACTGCTGCATCTTGTAAATTTTTATTTGCATTTGAAGCAACAATTTTACTGGCATCAGACTTCAGGATAGCACAACGGTAGTCATCCACTTCAATGATACTACGTATAATGAGTTTGATTGCACCTAGTTCCGCTGCCGTATAAACAGAACTTTCCATGATAATATCATCGGATAAAGTGTTAATAAAAACGTAATATAAATCACCGGTTAGTTCATGATTCTTTCTCTCCACTTTGAAACTTTGCGGCGCTATATTCGAATTAATGTCAGCAATGTATTGGTCTAATAAACTCTGCAGTGGAGGAGAGGACTCTGCAATTTCCAATTGTTCAAGGATATAGGACAACGATTTTAATAAATGATTAGATTCAATGTATCTAGATGACCGTATATACGTGAGGAGTATTCTATGAGCTTCGGTGTACATTCTGAGTAAGTGGTTGTCCCTGTAGTTGTAGTTGTATGTTTATTTGGACATAACAATAAAACAAAACAAAACAAGTTTATTGTTGTTGCTTAAAAAAAAAAAAAGGGAAAACAATTACAAAAGCTATTTGTAGTTTTTTTTTGGTGAGAAGCTTTTGTTAGACGCGAATGTTTTTTTGTTTGCTTAGGCGGGTTCAATTTGTATGCATGTTTGTTGCAAAACTTACAAAAAAAAAATAATAATAATATATATATAAAAGAAAAGGAGGAACCTGGCACTTTAGAACAACTACTATTTAAATAAGCGCCCAAGTGAATCATGTATAAAAACATCTTCACTTTGTTGTTACTATTCCTTAGATTGGTTTTCGCTGACTACACAGATGTTACTGATGCTACAGATGACAATGATGAAGGAGATGACGATGATTCAAACTATGAATCTGATCAAAGTGATTATGAGATTCGAAGATGTAATCCATACAAAGATGACACTTGCTTGGTAAGCAACGAGGCGTTAGGAAGAAAAGTAGTGGAATCGTTTTCAGATGGTACAAAATATTTCACCATTACTAGTTCTAGAAGAGGAGTCAGGTTTGACGATGATGGATTGACATTGACTATTCTTGATAAATTTGATAATCCTGCGTTGGCGTCAAGTTTTTATATCATGTATGGCAAAGTGGAAGTGGAAATCAAAGGTGCTGCTGGGCAAGGTATTATAAGTTCTTTTTATATGCAAAGTGATGATTTAGATGAGGTTGATATTGTTGAAATTTTTGGTAGTGATCCGTTCGAGTTCCAGACCAATTTTTTCATTAAAGGTAATGTTTCAAATTATGATAGGGGAAAATACCACCAGATGCATCCATCTCCTTTGACTGGTTTCCACAAGTATGGTGTTGAGTGGAAACCAGATTTGATTACGTGGTATTTGGATGGCAGACCGGTGAGAATGTTAGGACGCCGAAACCGACATGGAATGCCTTGTTCCCCAATGTTTCTTAAATTTAGTCTATGGAGTGCTGACGAGAACGATGAAGGCACTATAGCTTGGGCTGGTGGAGCGGCTTCGTTTTCAGAAGGTCCGTTTTCCATGCACATTAAGAATTTAAAAGTACACGATTATTCCAGTGGTCTTTCCTATAATTATGGTCATTTGAGGAATGGCAAGTGGTTAGACTTGTCGTCAGAAGGCGGTAATATATATAAAGGACACAGGTTCTGTACTCCGCCTGTAAAAAAGAAACCTCCAACTAAAAAGAAACAATCACTCACGACTTCATCATCTGTTAAGTATGCTACATCTTCAAGGTATGCTAAACCAACTTTTACTACCAGTTTGTCATCGAAATATTATAAACCAATCACACATGAGAAAACAGTGAGTGCTACCAAACAACCTTTCGTGACACCCACAAAAGTATGGGAAAACTATCGAGATGAAGATGAAGAAGAAGATGATGATGGGGACGGCGAAAATGACGAAAGAACAACTAATGAAGATAATGAAGGTTACTCATCGGAGTTAAATAAACATGGCGAAGAAGAGGAAGAAGAACAAGAAGTGGAGGAGGAGAGGGAAAATAAGTATACAAAAGAAAACGATGAACAAGAGAGTGAAGATGAGGAACAAGAGCAAGCCACCACAGTTCCTGCATCCAATCTATTACAGAAATCTTCAAAAAGTAGACCTACCAGGAAACACGAACCTGGAGTAGGTCTGGGGAAGAAGAAGAAGGAAAAGAAGAAGGGAAGAAGGAAAGGGAAGAAGAATAAGAAAGAGGAGGAGAAGAAGGAGGAAATACCTAGTGATTCGGAGAACAATCCTTCGGCAATTATAGATATAGAAGCAAGCGGCAATACCGAAATATCTGCTACAATAAATTCCAATACATCTGCTACGGAAACCCTTGCATCGGCTTCAGCATCAGCATCTGCATCAACATCAACATCCAGACCTAGATTACCCTACAATATATTCTTCCAGTATCCTGACAAAGACGTAAAGTCAGGTGTTTCGGCTCAAGTATCTGCATCACTCTTGACAATTGTTTTTGTGGAAGTCTTGATAGTTATGACGTTATTGCTTTAAGAATTTTCTGTTTGGAGTTTTATTTTTTTGTTGTTTTTTTCTTATTGTTGTGCGCGTGTGTGAGAGATGGTTTCATGTTTTGTCTTTCCATATAATGATCAACTGTCGCCCGAATTATTTTGTGAGAAACAAAAAAAAAAAAATAGAACATTGTCATCTGGTGATTGTGATCAAATGATGATGTCTTCTTTTTTTTTTTTTCCCTCACTCCTTGTTCCTTAGCAATGAAAATACCCCGAGAAAAATATATAATATATACCCATTAATTTCAATTGCATTTTCTTCTTTAACACGTTTAACTCTCTCACTTCAGAAAGAAAAACAAAGGACATTATCAACAACACACAATGCCTAGCTCAGATGCAATTAGTCGGATAAGTTATGTATCCCTTGTAACTAAAGAGCTTCAAGACTTTGAGAAGGCATTCAAATTCTGGACAGCTTTGGGATTTAGGTTAACCAAGAACTTTTCCAGAGTTTCAACCAATGGTGCGGCATCAGGCAGTCACGATCCAAAGTTACTCTTGGGAGTATCTCACGATTCATTAAGAGAAGTTTGGTTAGAATCATACCCATTACAAGAAGTCGACTCCAATGGGAACCTTCGTCCATGGCAAGAGATGGAAGTTTATGATGGTGATGACTCGCAAAAATTAACCGAATCTACAGTTATCAAACTTAGATGGTCCGGTGAAGTATTACCACTTGAATCATCGAAACTTCAAAAACAATTTGTATTTTTCACTACTGAATTGCCTGCCATTGAAGCAAGATTAGCCAAAATTGATGTAAAAGTGGGTAAAGTCGGTGATAACATCATTGTAACTGAAGATCCTCTTGGAAATATCGTTAGTTTTTCCAACGCCAAGAATGAGTTATGCAAGAATACATTTACATCAGCTGAAGAGTATATTGACCTTGCCTGTGAAAACATCATGTCTACCAGAAAGAAGACTGAATTAGCCAATGAAGAATTATACAGTGAAGAAACACCAAAAAAAGTGAAAAAGAAGATTGGAGTTATGACCTCGGGTGGTGATGCTCCGGGGATGAACCCAGCTGTTCGTGCCGTTGTCAGAGCCGGTATTTATTACGGTTGTGATGTTTATGCAGTGTACGAAGGTTATGAAGGTTTAGTCAAAGGTGGTGACCTTTTGAAAAAAATGGAATGGGCTGATGTTCGTTCATATATGAATCTTGGTGGTACTTCTATTGGTACTGCAAGATGTAAGGAATTTAGAGAACGTGAAGGTAGATTACAAGGTGCTTACAATATGATCATCAATGGTATTGATGCCTTGGTGGTTTGTGGTGGTGATGGTTCATTAACTGGTGCTGATTTGTTTAGAAGCGAATGGCCATCACTTATTCAAGAATTAGTTGACACTGGTAAATTAACCAAACAACAAATTGCCCCTTATCAAAATCTTACTATTGTTGGTTTAGTTGGATCTATTGATAATGATATGTCTGGTACCGATGTCACCATTGGTGCGTTCTCGTCATTGGAAAGAATCACCGAAATGGTAGATTATATTGGTGCTACTGCTGCATCCCATTCGCGTGCTTTCGTTGTTGAAGTTATGGGTAGACATTGTGGTTGGTTAGCTTTGATGTCGGGTATTGCCACTGGTGCTGATTTTATTTTCATCCCGGAAAGACCACCAAAGGCTGGTGAATGGAGAGAACAATTGAAAGAAGTATGTTCAAGACATAGAGCCTCTGGTAGAAGAAAAACCACCGTTATCGTTGCCGAAGGTGCCATTGATGATCAATTAAACCCAATTACATCTGAAGAAGTGAAACAGGTTTTGGTTGATTTGGGTTTGGACACCAGAAACACTATTTTGGGTCATGTTCAAAGAGGTGGTTCTGCTGTTGCTTATGATAGAAGATTGGCCACTTTACAAGGGGTTGAGGCTGTTAAGGCAGTTTTGGAAAATACTCCAGATACCCCATCTCCAATGATTGGGATATTGAAAAATAAAATTGTTAGAACCCCATTGGTGGATGCCGTCAAACAAACCAAAGCTGTTGCTGAAGCTATTGCAAATAAAGACTTTGACAAAGCTATGAGTTTGAGAGACAACAATTTCTACGATGCCTACCGTTACTTCCGTGACATTTCCGTATATGATAATGGAGGCAAACAAATCGCTGACAAGAGTAAGAGGTTAAATATTGCTGTTGTTCATGTTGGTGCTGCTTCGGCTGGTTTGAATGCTGCTACCAGAGCACTTGCATTGTACAGTCTTTCTCGTGGTCACAACTTGTTTGCAGTTCAAAATGGTTTCCATGGGTTGGTCAATGGTCATGTCAAGAATTTGAATTGGTTGGATGTCGAAGGATGGCACAGTCTTGGTGGGTCTGAAATTGGTACCAACAGATCTTTACCTTCCCAAAATTATGGTAGAGTTGCATTTAATTTACAAAAATACAACATTCAAGGTTTGATTATTGTGGGTGGATTTGAAGCGTTTGCTTCTTTGCATGAATTAGACTCCCAAAAGAAAAACTATCCAATATTTGAAATCCCAATGGTTGTTGTTCCAGCTACTGTTTCTAATAATGTTCCTGGTTCTGAATATTCTCTTGGTTCCGATACTTGTTTGAACCAATTAGTTATTTATTGTGATGCGGTGCAACAATCTGCTTCCTCGTCAAGAAGAAGAGTGTTTGTTGTTGAAGTTCAAGGTGGTCATTCAGGTTATGTTGCTTCATATTGTGGATTAATCACGGGATCATTGGCAACATACACCCCAGAAACCAAGATCAATTTGAAAAAATTACAAGAGGATATTGAACTATTGCGTAAAGTTTTTGCTTCTGATCGTGGTGAAGATCATAATGGTACTCTTATTGTCAGAAACGAACAGGCAAGTTCTGTTTACTCGACACAATTAGTTGCTGATATACTTAAAGAAAATGCCAACAAGAGATTTGAGACCAGAACTGCTATTCCAGGTCATGTTCAACAAGGTTTTACTCCAACTGGAAACGATCGTGTCATGGCTGTTCGTTTTGCCTTGAAAGCTTTTGAGTTTATTGAAGGCTGGAATAAATGTTACAACAAGCAAGATAGTAAACTTACTGCTAGTGAGATCGGCAAACATGCGCATGTTGTGATTGGTATTCATGGTGATGCCATTGAGTTTACTGGTATTGAACATTTGTATAATACCGAAGCAATTGTTGCATTAAGAAAGGGTAAGACTGTCCATTGGACAGATATGATTGAAGTTTCAAACATGTTGAATGGGAAACTGCTATTAGATAAAGAAGGTAGATTTTAAGAAAGAAAGAAAAAAGAAGGGTCCGATTGGTGATTTGTTATATATATCTATATTGTATATTATTGTTTTTGTTTTTGTTTTGAAATAATAGAAATTTTACACGCATTATTTTTTATTGTATTGTTCTTGTTTTGTTTTGGGGTTTGTTAACTTTTGCATACATGCGATCAATAAAGTTTAAGGTTTAATAAAAGGGAATATTGTCGGATCACAGTTTACCAAAAATTAACCTATCTCACGATGTTAAGAATCCATCAATGTCCAAAACCCCTTCAAACAATTTAAAAAAAAAAAAATCAAACCAAAAATCAAATATAATGAAAAATGCAACGGTTGCACAAAATGATGATATTTTGTGTGTCAGACCAACTTTATATTCCTCGACCCAATATTAATAATAGTTTACCTGTTGAGATGTCTACGATTTTATTACCGCAAGACTATCATTACTACCAGCCGAAAAGAAGGTGGTAGGCAACCACTAGTGTATTTGTTGTATAGGGGACATTGGTGTCTGCACCAAGACAGTAACATATAGCATGTGATTTACCATCACCATTCGGGGTTTATGCAATACAACACTCTTGCAGTACTCCGCATTCATGTACTATTAACGAACAAGGAACAATCAATTGGGGATGTGTTGCATTGTCAACTACCTATTATCGTCTGTAGTAATGTTAGATATTTGATTTCTTCAAGATTTTGTAATTATATGGCATGAAAAAAAATGAGAGGAAGAGACATTATGCAAGGTATCTCAACCAAACATGTAACCACTGTATAGGCTGTTGTTACTAGCAACAAAGGTGATACAAACAGGCACACCTTTAGATCTACTTTGTTAAATAGCGGATAAGATTCCAAAGCTTAACATAAAGTATGGAGAATGTAGACAATGTAGAGAGTACCTTTCTGTATATTTTATTTTTTTGCAGTTTCTTTGTTCAAATTGTGTAGTAAATCCCTTTTTTTCTTTATTTTTGAAGAATAGCAAATCTTTCTCCAATTATCTAAAATATATATGGTTAAGAAACCACACATAACCTTTATAGTTTAGTTTGGTTTGAACAAGACATCAGTCGGTTCTAAATTAAAATTATATTGTAAAAGTTTTTGCCACTTCGGGTGTTATTCGGTTGATGCGGATTGATAAACATTTCTTGTAACGGTTATAAAAAAATAGAAAGACAACTCAGAGAGAGAGAGAAGGCTGGTAAGAGACAATGGGATTTTAGTTCAATTTTGGGTTTCGGCGTTTTTTCTTTTATCATGGTATACTTCTTATCAAAAGGAACAATAATTGCATCTAATTTGTTTTCAAAATGGCACGGCATTTTTACAAAAGTGGGGAAAATTAAATTTTTAGACCTGATTGTTTCGAGAAGTGAGAAAGAGAAAGAGATTTTCCTATACATTCTTCTAGGACCATTATCATTCTGTGATATGTATTTCGAGAAATCAAACAATAGGAACGGTCTGATTTCAATGGTGGCATTCGAGACCAAATATAACCAATTAACCAACTAACAAGCAAACCAATAAGCCATCCATATAACCAAAGAACAAAAGAGCAAAACATAAAGAATGAAAGAAAAAAAAAGAATATTCGAAAATTTGAAAAACTGTTCTATTGTAATTGCTTCTTCTTCTTTTCCTTTTTTGGTTGTGCAAATTGAACAATACAAAAAAAATAGAACTGGTTACTGTGCCCTGAATTTACCTGTGTGCATAATGCATTAAATAATGTCCACAATGACGAAACAAAAAAAAAAAACACCAGAGGCAGGGAGGAGAGGAGAGGAGTGTTAAGGAGAGAGAGTTTGTGTATGTGGGTAAAAGGCGGAGGGAGATGGTTATGAGACATCGGAAATATGTCCCGCCTTCCTAAATTTTTAGAAGAATTTGTTTTTTTTTTTCCACTGACGATAATACCATTCGGAGCCACTTATACCCGTGGTTTCAAAAGATCGACGGTCTTTACATGAATATGCTGCACAAACGTTGGGGATTGCAAATCAATATAATAATCAAAAACAAAAATACACCTAGGCTTAGTTTTGGTTTTTCGTTTATCTCAGACATTGGAGTAAGGGAAACATAAAGAAGTAAATGTAAAACCAAATAAAAATAGGTTTTTTTTTTGAGGTATTATTATTTTTAAACAAAGACCTTCGATTTCGGTCTAAACCTCCCCCACCAAATATAATATGTCTCCCGCCTTGGAATTTCAGTTGAAGATAAAGGTGTCACCTGATAAAAGGTTAAGCTGCTTAATCTAACAATGAAATTAAACTACAATAAACCTGTGCGAGAGAGAGAGAAAGAGGCTTTTTAGTCTGGTTTAATGTAAGGTTTTAGTAACTAATTTGATTCAGTTGCTAGTGGGGAGTCGCGGAAATAAAACTCCGATAGTTTAATAGGGCATTGTTAGCAGATATAGATATCTAAAATTTTGACTTTTTTTTTTTGCAATTTTATTTTTCTTGACTTCTAAAATACTTGACATATCAAACTGAAATTTCGAATGACGGACGGTAGTCCAAATAATACCATAATTGATAGATGTGAAATTGTACATAGATATTATAAAAAATAATCCTTCGAGACGCAAAAACAGGACTCACAGCATTTCACATATAATGACATAATCATACAGGTTGCCCAAAAAGACTGAAATAAAAGAATAAACGTGTAATTACTGCAACTAGTCTCACTAAGAAAATAGACTGAAACTAGACACTTGAAAACATGGAGGGCTTAACGAATAAACCAAAAAAAAAAAAAAAAAAAACACAGAATAATATACGGCATTTTGTGTTTGTGGACGTGCCACAACCAGAAACAATAAAGAGCAAGAAAACAAAAAAGAACTCCGGTTTTCAGATTTCGTGGTGTCCATTGAGAGTACCAGCTTGTAAGAATATAAGGTTGTTGTTTGCTTCGATGAGTATGTATGTGTGTGTCAATGGTTTAAGGTTTGAGTTATGTGACTGGCGGGGCATGAAGAAAAAATGTGAAATATTGGTGCAAGGGGTAGACATGAAATCATAGAAGAAAGAAGGAATGAGAAAGAAAGAAAGAAAAAGGCAAAAGCTCGTCGGTAATTCTTGTTGTACAGGTAACTCGAGGGAAGAAAAAAGGGTATTACGTTTGAGGTGTAATATAAAATTGAAAAAAAAAAAAAAAAAAAAAACTCTTTTGTGTATTATTCAATTCATTCATTCATTCACTATTTCAGTATTTCATTATTTCGTTCCCTTTTTTTAGTTGCTTATTTAGCTAGTATTGTACCATTAAAAATAGAACAAAAACTAAAACGAACAAAAAACAAAATTGTTCCTACTTTTAGTTATTAATAGAAATACAATAATTCCCCAAAACAAGATGACTATTTTTGATATTATCTTCATCTCCATCTTTTTTTATTTTGTTCATCAATGTAGGTGTAGGAACAATGCAAAATACTACATAAAGGCATATTATAAAATTTGAACAAAATGTCGTTGGAGGGCGGGGTTTGAGATTGGAGTAGAACAAAGGCGTTGATAGTGGTTGAGAGATATCTGCATAAAATAATTAAATAATTAAATAAGTAAAAAATATTTCATCATTTGACGATCGCAGTATGTATGAGCAAAAAAAAAGCAGAATCCAATAACGGTAATTACATTATTGTGAATTCGGTTGGGTCATTGATTGTTCATTGTTTTTGTAAACTTATTCCCCCATTTCTTCTGTATCGTGTAGGAAACCCGTTTCATTGTGATTGTAGGTAAGCGCAAAATTTGAAATAATAAAAAATAGTACTAAAAATAAATTTTCCCAAAACAAAAAAGTGAATGTTACACAAGGTCAATTACAAGGAATATGGGAAATATAACGTAATCGCTCATCCTTTTTGGAGTATCGGGTTTATCTTTCCTTCCATGAGTTCCCTTTTCCGTAATACATGCACATAGATGCAAATGCAGATGCGGAAGCAAGAAAAAAAGAGAAGGTGAAGCAGAAGGTGAAGGAAGAAGAGAACAAGAAAAATTTTCGATACGGGGTCCTAAAGAGTGAATAAGGAATAAGAATTATTCTCCATGAAAAAAAAAAAAAATCAAACTAGAAAGATATAATAAAGAATTATATTTACCACCGGATGTGGGTATTTCTTCGGATCGCGGCTATTTCTGACATACCCATCAAGTGGATCTCATCTCCCGTTATCTCGGGAATAGGACACACCCACAAAAAAACAATACAATAATTATAAATGTAAAATAATAAATAATAATATCGAGAACAGAAATATAATAATCTAAAATAGACAGAAGAAGAGGAAGAAGGGAACGAGAAAGTCGTATTTCACTTATCATTAGCATTACGTAGATTAATAACAATTTGGAGAAACATGATAACCATTGGAGTGGTTGTGCTAACGAAGAAAAATAAAAAATAAAAAATAAAAAATTATAGTAGACCGTGCATAATATCACACCATATTTCTCAAAATAAAATACGAAAGACACTACTTATGGAACTGATGAACAGCTTTGTCCCACAGTTAAGACATATTTGTTGTTTTTTTACACAAAAAGTTCTAATATAAGTTACTCCTCTTTTTGGTAAATATTGAATACAGCCCACTCAATCCCCAACATTTGTAAGAAACAAAGAAACAAAGGATGAGTATGACTTTCATCATTGGAAAGACAACAATAATGTGGTCACAAAATATGGCAAAACCCTCGGTGTATATTATTATTTTTTATACAAAAAAAAAGAAGAGTGGTGTAAGGTATTACCAATGGGAAGGAGGGAAAGAGAAAGATAGAAAAAAAAAATAGTAGTTGTTTTGAGAGGAGACGTGAACCATGTTCCATTTTTTTTTATTTGATCGAATAATATCTGATTTTGTTCTATTTTGTCTTTAAGGATCACAAGAAAAAGGAACGGAAGAAAAAGGAACGAAGGAAGGAAAGAAGGAAAGGAAAGGAAAGGAAATGCAAATGCTAATGCAAAAGCAAATGGAGAAGACGCGGTAGACGGAGTATTAAAAGTTGAAAGCAATGCAGGTGCGTGAAGTCTTGTCATTTTTTTTTTTTGGTTTTAGATTTTGCACCAAATAAAGTTTGAAATAAATATTTTTCTGGGGCGGCAGTAAAAAAAAGAGGCGGTGAAGAGTAGGATATATTCTTAAATAATGACGAGATTAATTTTGGGGGTAATAAGCGAAAGTGAATTGAGTTTAGTTTTATGTGATCTATAAGACAGAAGAAGAAGAAAAAAAAGGGAAGAAAAGCAAATTGATGACTAAAGATCCAATTAACCCAAAAATAAACCGACTAACATGAAACATCCCAGAAGTAATCTGTACATATTATGGTTATGAACATGAACATGAACTTGAAAATAAAACCAAACCAAACGAAACCTAACGAAACGAAACCAAAAAAAATATACAATTTCTTGCTCTTAAACAAAAAAAGAACTATTATTCTGTTGTGTATATTTTTTTCTGACAAACATACAACCATACAATCATATGAACCTACATATAACAAAATCAGCGACAACAAATAAAAAAAAAAAACGTTACAATGACATTAAACGACATTTTTGGCATTTTTTTGGTAAGCGCACAGCGAGAAAACCTAACCATTGCGTATACATATATACAGGCATGTGCACAACCAACCCCCAACAAGGTTAAAGTGCATACAAGATTGTGTATTGTTTCTTTTTTTTGTTTTTTTCATGTTTTGCTTTCTCTTGCTTTGTTTTATTTTGTAGTTGTTGTGGTTTGTAAGTTTATGCTTTTAGGATTAGCATGTTTCCAATTCAAAAGAGCGGAGATATATCAATAATATTATTATTATTGCACTGTACCCCAGTTGATAATAAATCATTGAGATATTATTAGACAAAAAAAAAACAGAGAAAATTTGACAGACGTATTAGTAATAGTAATAATAATATTTTTGACAATCCTATGTAGTTGATATCTATCCGTCACCGGGTATTTTTTTCAATATTATTTTCAAAATATTTTTTTTTTAATTTTTGTTGTTCCTTCTTTCCTTCCTCTTTCTCCGTCCAACGTGAAAAATTAATTAGTGAGCGAGAGAACAATCAAAAAGACCCAAAAATAATTTAACCTAATCTACATACCAGTATATGTACAATTGCCAGTTCTGTCCAGTATGCACAATTGATAAAAAAAAAGTTTTAAACCAGTGAATAGAAATAATAGAAAAAACTAGACAAGCCCATCATTTGCACACTATTTTTTTTGTATAATCTAATATGTATTCAAAATTTATTTTAATTCTTTACTTATTTATTTATTGAGTTTTGGTTTTGTGGTTTTGTTCTCTCTGTCTTTTTTTTTTCACTTGGTAATTTTCTTTTTTATTATGTAAGCTATTATATATTTAAATTTAATTTTTGCGTACATACATACATACATAGTTTTTTTGAAAACTACATAAACAATATCAAATTTCCTACAAAACAAAAAAAAAAAAAAAAAAAAAAAAAAATTTCTTTAAAATAAAAAAAAAAAATTTTTTTTTTTTTTTTTAATTTTTTTTTTTTTTTTTTTTTTTTTTTTTTTTTTTTTTTTTTTTTTTTTTTTTTTTTTTTTTTTTTTTT